>JAHOYR010000008.1:6250016-6269013 GCA_023213295.1 Bruguiera hainesii
ATCTTTTTAGGACTAATTAGAGTGGGCTTGGTGGTAGGGCCTAAGGTCTATTTATGCAAATGATTCCATTTTCTTTATATACTCCATTATCAAAAAAGTTAATTTTTTCCCACTATTAGATATTAATCCATCTTGCCAACCATTGAACATGTCTAATGTCAACATCTAGGACATTAACTTGTTTAGTTATAATGGTGTAGTCCCATTTAATAATCCATGAAACATAATACTAAACTACAAACATTAGTAATAGATCATTAACCTCTTTATTTGTTTCATAAAACTATTCATAAATAGTTCTCACTTTTGTGATAGGGAGGAAGATGATTTTGGAATGGTATTAAGCCTTTTTTCTAGTCAAATGTTAACCTTCTAAGAAGTTGAGAAGCTTATACTTATCTATGTCTTATTGTTGAAACCCTAGTTTGCACTACCTTTATACCTATGTTTGTCATGTGTAGGCATGTAGGGTTGTAGTTAAGATGTTGATAGTGATATGGTAAGGAATGGATAGGTTAAGACCTAATCGATTGTTTAGAAGTGATAGTTCTTTTAATAAAAATAAAGAAATAATAATTAATGAAAATTTAGATAATAATTATATATAGAATTGGACTCTTCTTTTCTTTTCATCTTCCTAAGTGTATAAATAGGGAAGTTTCTTTTCAGAAGTTGATTATTGATAAAAATCATTGAACAAGCCAAACCCTTAGCTTAGGGTTATAATAACTTCCTTTCACTATCTTATGAGCTTATTAGCTCACATCAATGAAAATATAAAGTTATCCATATTAAGATTATATATGTAGCATTAAACCTAGAACTAGACTGAGTGTAATTAACTCTGTAATTAAATATATTAGAGACAAAAGATACAATATTATACAAAAAAATGGCTTAGGAACCTAACACACGCATGGAATTAAAGAATATTCAGGAAAGCTAAATCAAATTTTAATAACACAAACCCCAAATTCAACATTCAAAGGAAAATGAACTTAAGGTATTTAAGAAGATATGGATACTACACTCCAAAAAAGAAGGGAATTGGGAGCAATAAATCAAGTTGAATGCCACAAGAAGAGGTATTTCTTGATAAGCTCTTTGATTTTCAAAACAACTGGAGGAGAAAACTCTTGCTTATTATTTCTCTCAAAATTGTCTGATTCTTCAGACGTTACAAGGACGTGCTTATTTATACGCTAAGATAACAATTCTAAATAGGCATAAATTTTTATTTAGGACAAATCCTTATTTAGGACAAACTTTTATTTAGGATAAACTCTTATACAGAAAACTTTTACTCTTATAACAATCACTTATTTATGATAAACTCCTATTTAGTAATGAATGTTACTACTTAGCCTTGACCCATTAAGTACTCTAGTCATATTAATAAAGTCATGACTCTTTTTCAAGTTTAAATTAGCACCACTTGTAACTTGGTTGGCCTAAATGTCCTTAATCATCCCATTTAGTGCTTCTTTCATCTTTTCAGCTCTACCTTGTGTTATTAGACCTTTTGGAATGTGCAATGGACCTATTGCATCTATTGAACCCTTTTATGCATCATCTCCAAGCTTCTCATCAATAAGGCAGCAAAACATGTTCTTACTAAAGATGTTAAAAACATTTCATTTAAACAAATCTTTGTTAGATGGCAAGGAATACATTTTGTGTTTGATTTTGATATTGATTTTATTAAAGGAAATTTTAATTCTATACCAAATTTCCTAACTTATGAACTTTGTAGGGAACTAAAACTTGAGTAAAAGGCCTCTCATACAAAGGGCATCAGTCCTCAACAAAGTTGGTTAATTCGCCAGTTAAAGATGTAAAAGCAAAAGAAGTTGAAAAACTTGTTGATGATACTTATGATCAAGTTTTGGATAAGTCCATCACATATCCTTCAATCCCAAAGTATATAGATTTTTTTATGTGTTATTAAAAACAATTATGGTCAGTTTAGACCTAATAAGGTTGCTCATTTTTATCTTAAAGATGATATTTATCCTCATAATAATACGAAGGATTGTCTATATTATCAATAAATACTATATGAATTAGGCTCTATTGTTATTGAACCTATAAAAAGAGGATCTAGATTTGGATCTAAATATGCCTTCACAGATTGGACCTAGATCAAATTCAAGATAAAGAAGATTCCTTATCCAAAAGATTGGCAAGGGGATCTCTTTGGGTAGATAGAACTAAAGGAATGGTGGAAGGGTAAAATATAAAATTACTTTGATTATATTGAAGTATGGGAAAAAGGCTTATTATATGAAAATAGACAAAGGAAATTTAATTGGTTCATCCAAATGAAAATTCCAAATGATCCAAAAAGATTTCAAAACTAGTTTAAATTTTGGTTTTTTAAGTGGAAGTTACATCATCTAACCTTGCCACACAAAGTGAGAATTGCTTATGAATAGTTTTGTGAAACAAATGAATAGGTTAAAAATCCATTGTTAATATTTGTAACTTGATATCTTATTCTATGGATTATTAAATGGGACTACACATTATGGCTAAACAAGTTCATGTGCTAGATGTTGACATTAGACAAGTTCCATGATTGGCAAGATGGATTAATATTTAATGTTGGGAAAACTTTGACTTTTTTGATAATGAAGTCTATACAAGAAAAGGAGTCATCTACATAAATGGACCTAAGGCTCCACCACCAAAGCCCACTTCTACTAGTCCCAAAAAGATATTAAAGACTTTAATGGAGTTTGTATCATAAGAGAGGTTAATGGAAATGATGACTACTTTTCTCTAACTAGATTAAGACATCTAAGTAGACTAAGCTGAAAGCAGTTAAAGGCATCTCATTATGATATTATGGAAGATTTTTAGGACCCATATGAGTTGTAAAGGGCAAAAGAACAAACAACTTTTAGTAAACATGACCACTAAGATAACTTTAATAAAGCTACTTTAACAAAAGTAAAGAAAGAAAGGACAACGTACTTTGAAAAAGGAGATTCCTTCAATTATAGTTATTATCTTTTACTTTATATAAATAAGACCTCTTGGTTACTCCAAAGGTAGAGTCCAATTTCCTTCTCTTTCTTGCTCTCGAAGCTTGTATTCTATCTCCTTTCCTTTGTAAACTATAACCTCGTAATGATGTTTGGCATTTACTGAAAGTTTTTTTTTTTGTAAGTACTTTAATCTTACTATTACTTGTTAAAATATCTTTCTTTTATATCATTATGCTTAATTTTTGTTTCTTAAAATTAATATGTGATCCTATGTTTTTGGTACCATACTAGGTTTTAAACCTAGTTTTTTAAGTAGGAGTTGCATCATCTAACCCTCACACAAACACACACACACACCCACACATATATATAAATTAATTTTAATAAACTAAACTAAGCATAATGATATAAAAGAAAGACACTTAGAGCAAGTAATGCCAAGATTAAAATACTTACAAAAATAAAGCTTCCATTAAATGCCAAACATCATTACAACCTTGTAGTTTACAAAGGAAAAAAGATTGAATACAAGTTAATCAAGATTAATTACTCAAATATTTGATAGATTTAGACTACTCAAGGTGTATTGACATACTTGTCATTATTAATCTATTGTTCAATGTAGACACAAAATTTAATTTCATGAGTATTTGAGTTAATAACTCTTGCAAATCAAAGGAAAAGCCTTATTATCAAGAAATGAAGTAATGGTCTCATTTTCTAGCAAATGGACTATTCAAACCATGTAAGAAAGGCTAATCAAGATCAATGAATCCTGTGTTTAATGGAATTTAATGGACTTAGATTACCAAAGGTGATGTAGCCAAAGTCCCAATGTTTAAGTCAAAAATAAAAAAGGATTGACAGAGTGACTTGTAGAAATTCAAGCGGAAATTTTAGTCTTGTGTGTCGTCAAGAAAATGACTATTTATCTCAATCATTAGGTCAGAATGGAGTCATTCTAATTATAAACAAACAAGAACCTATAGATCTCTAACTTTTGTATTTTGAGTTTTGCAAATAACCGCTGTAGAGTTATTGATTTAGGGGAAGAAGTGAACAAAACAGAACTATGGTCAAAACACGAAAATAAGAAGGGACTTCAATGGTTGCTCTTCTAGGCTTCCAATGAAGTTAGTGGGGCATGCAATTTGTTGTTGCCAAAAGTGACTAAGGAACTTTGCATCACAATCAAAAGTAATAGTTTTAGGAATGCCATGCAATTTGTAGACTTCTTTGAAGAATAAGTTAGCAATTCATGAGGCATCCATAGTTTTACGACAAGGAATGAAACATGCCATCTTTAAAATCCTATCAATAACCATAAAGATTGAATCCATACCTTTGAATGTACATGGTAGTCTAAGGACAAAGTCCATAGAGATTTCTTCCCAAGGAGCTTATGGTATTGACAAGGGCAAATGCAAACCAACATTGGTAACTTGCCCTTTTCCTACTTGGCAACATCAACACCTCATCACAAGCCAATATACATCATATTTTAGATAAGGCCAAAAATACTTGGCTGAAACATGTTGCACAGTCTTGTCATGTCCAAAGTGTCCATCATGGTGAATTTCATTGATCATCCTTTGTTGAAGAGAGTAATCCAACACACATAGATGATTTTCTTTAAAAAGGAAGCCATCGCATAAAGTAAAATCAGCAAGCTTCTTTTCTTGCTGTTAGAAATAATCTTTGAAAAGTAAGGATCTTCTTGATACAACTCCTAAAAAGAATTAAATCTAAGAATAGTATAGCACATAGTATGTAGTAAGCTCTTCTTCCAACTAGAAGTATTGACAACCTGATTTTGAACTCCCACCTTATGCTTGATAATAAACAAGAATTCTTGAATATATTCAGCCCATTTGGCATGCCTGAAATTGAGTTTTTACTGCCCTAAAATGTACTTGCAAGCTTAATGATCAGTGTACAAAATAAATTCTTGATGAACAAGATATTGCCTTTGATGCTCAAGTGTGCAAAATGGTGCATAAATTTCAAATCATAAGTGCTATAACAAAGTTTTGCACCATTCTCAATTTCTCACTAAAGAAGGCAATGGGTCAGCCTCCTTGGCTCAAAACTCCTTTAATGCCAATACCTAATGCATTGCAATATACCTAAAAAATAAAATCAAAATTAGACAATGCAAGAATTGGGGCCATGCTTTATTTTTCTTTGAGGTGTTCAAAGCTTTCTTGGGCTTCACTTGTCCACTCAAAAACTCTTTTCTTCATGCAAGAGGTGAGTGGGGCTATGAATGTGCTAAAATGTGCAATGAATCACCAATAGAAATAAGTGAGGCCATGGAAACTTTGAATTTTGTACACATTTGTTGGAGCAGGCCATTCTTTAATCACCTTGATCTTAGCATCATCAACTAAGATTCCATCTTTTGAAATATGAAATCCCAAGAATTGGATTTGTCTCATCATGTAATAGCATTTGTCAAGGGCCATATACAAGCATTCTTGTCTTAACACTTGTAATATTTCTTGAAAATGCTATAATGCTCATTAGTAGACTTGCTAAAAATCAGAATATCATCAAAACAAACCACAACAAACTTCCCAAGAAATGGCTTTAAAACCTAAGTCATTAACCTCATCAATGTGGATGGTGCATTAGACAACCCAAATGGTACGAGTAGCCACTCAAATAGTCCATCTTTGGTTTTGAATACGATCTTCCATTCATCTTTAGGCTTAATTTTGATTTGGTGATATCCACTCTTTAAATCTAGCTATGAAAAGATAGATGCACTAGAGTGTTGATCCAAAAGATCATCAAGATGAGGAATTGGAAACCAGTATTTGAAATGACCTTGTTGATTGCCCAATTGTCAACACACATTCTCCAAGTGTCATTTTTCTTAGGCACCAAGAGGACTGGAATGACACATGGACTGAAACTCTCCCCTACGAAACCCTTATTTAAGATTTCCATAACTTGTTGCAATTCTTCATGTTTCGTTGGATTCATGTGATAATGAGCTAGATTAGGTAGTGAAGCTCTGGGCATCAAATCAATTTGATGTTGAATGTCTCTTATAGGAGGAAGATCTGGTGTTAAGGTGTCTAGAAAGACATCACTAAATTCTTCCAAAAGAGGCTACATTTGACAAGGTTTAAAAGATACAACCACATTAATTAAGGAATTCTCAAAAAAATGAGTCTTCATTGGTTCCTTACAAGGCACTAGAGTAATATTCTTTCTCCACCATACTCAAAAGAATATGTATTATGATAGCCATCATAGATAGTCTTCTTATCGAATTGCCACGGTCGACCAAAAATAATATGACTAGCATCCATAGGTAGAATATCGTACCATATTTTGTCAAAACAAATAGAGTCGATAGAAAGATTGACAAGACATCATTTGGAAACAATTACCTCAATACATTTCTTTAACCATGACATTTTGTAAGATGTCAAGTGCACCTTCAACTCCAATTTTATCTCACTTATTACTTTAGAAATCACATTTTCACAGCAACCAAAGTCAATAATCAGTTGACATACCTTCCTCAAAATGATGTAGACTGATTGAAAAATATTGGTGTGTAACCACCTATATCTGGTGTCATCTTTAGGAGTGAGGAAAATCCTTTTAACCATGAAAAGCTAGCCAGAATCAGCATGTACAATTTGTTCATCTTCCACTGCAACTTCATCATCTTTCTACTCTTCTTTGCATGGCTCCTTCTCATCATCATCAAACTCATTATCCACCAAAAAAGCTTTGTCAGTTGGTTGATTTTTATTGAATTAACAATTGCTAGCACAATGACTGACCTCCCTACAAGAATAATAATGCATACCGGCTGTGTTGGGTTGCTCTGAAAGATTGGGTATAGTAGGGAGCTTACTATCAGGTTGTGCTGAAATTTTAGTGACTTTGGCAGTGCTGGTGGCACTCCTCATTTCTTGGTTCAGCAAAGTAGAGGTTTGCAGCCTTCTAGAGCAACAATGCTCCACTCTGAGTGCCTGTTGATGTGAACCCCCCAAATCCCAAATGTTAAGGACTTCTAAGGCATCTTGGATATGAAGTTGAAGACCATTCAAATACTTGCTCACAAGCAACTCTTCCAAATCTTGAATATTGTTACAAATCACCAATTTGTTGAACTTATTGGTGTATTGGTCTACTAATTATGTACCTTGCCTCAGATTTTGGTACCTTTGGTAGAGCTCTCTTTTGTATCCTTTTGGAAGGAAATACTTTTGAATCTTGTCCTCCATGTTTCACCGTGAATTGATTGGATCCTTACCAATAGATTAGCGAGTTTGTTTCTCTCGTTGCCACCAAGCTACGACCTTGCCTCAAAATCACATAGCAATGATACTAGCATGATGATCATCTGGGATTTTTCTATACTTAAAGACTTCATTTACAAGGGTCAACCAATCAACAATTTCATTAGCAGAATCAGTACCTAAAAATTGTAGAATATCCCTCTTCATTTCCTTTTCCCAATCTGGTTCACAAAATTATTGGGCACGAAAATGAGCATTCCTCCTTCAGGGAAAAGACTTAACACTTCTTGAAGAAGAGGAATCACCATTAAATTCTTCAGTACTAAAATGGAATGGAGGGCTGTTTGCTTTAGCCCTTAGATGCTATACTTCTCAGGTCAAGGCATCAATTTGTTGTTCCATATGTTGTTGTAAATTCTCAGGAAGTGTGTGCACTTCGTTTAATGGAATGGCTTTGCCATCTCAACATCTGGCTTGTCTTGGAGGCATTGTCCTCTCCTCCAAAGCTTTGATACCAAATTATGTAGCCAAAGACTTACCGATTAAGTCAAAAATAAAAAAAGATCAGGAAAGTGACTTGTAGAAATTCGAGTGGAAATTTTAGTTTTGCATGTCGTTAGGAAAATGACTGTATCTCTCAATTAATAGGTCAAATGGAGTGACTGCAATTACAAATGAACAAGGACTTGTAGATTTACAATTACATATTTTGATTTTTTGCAGATAAGTGCTGCAAAGTTATCAATTTAGGGGAAGAAGTGAACAAAATAGAACTGGTCAAAACATTAAAATGAGGAGGGACTTCAATGGTTGCTCTTTAAGTTAGTGGGGCATCAATTCTTCTATAAACTCTGAAAAGCTCCAACTCTTCAAGGATGGAGAGAAAAACTCTTCTAGGTTTTCATGGGTATGAACTCTTTGAGGTTTAAAAGAATACCCAAAGCAATTTCATTCATCCAATTCTACATAATATTGATTGCATTTTAAAGCAAAGCAAAAGATAATGAAAAGACTTAAATCAAGCCTAGGAACTAAGAGCTAATAAAGAAAGATTATCAAATAGAATACTTTCAAAGTTTCCCACAATTTAAATTGAGTCTAGGAACTAGGAGCCAATAAAGAAAGATTATCAAAATAGAATATTTTCAATGTACAGGAAATGACAGAGTCAACGATGAGAATCTTGTTAGTTATGGAAAGTCAATTATGAGAATCTTGTGGTTATGGACCTGCCAAGAAGACTGATGAGCTTGGATGGGAGCTGATCTTCTTGGCTGAGCAAACATTGTGGAACTTGATGAGAGCTTGTTGGTGAGAGATGCAGTGATGAGAGCTTGTTGGTGAGAGATGCGGTGATGCAGGCTGTGTTAAGGGGCATGCAATGTTTAAGGTAAAGAAAGTTTTATATCTTCAAGACTAGCAAGGTGACCTATTTCCCACTAAAGACCTCAAAGAATGGTAGAAGGTGAAAACCTACAATTATTTTGACTATACCCAAGCATGGGAAAGAGCATTGTTATATTGAAACATGCTCTAGAAATTTAGTTGGTTCATTTATATCCATTTTTTGAATGACTCAAAGAGATTTCCTAATTAGTTTAAAATGTAGTTTTTCAAATGGCGATTACATCTCATAACCTTACCTAATAAGGTAGGAAATATTTATTAATAGTTTTGTGAAAAAAATGATGAGGTTAAAAACCTCTTATTGTTGTTCACCTCTTGGTATCATATGCCATGGCCAAATAGGCTAGTGTGTTAGATAGACGTATAAACATTTGTTGGTGGGAACAATTTAACTTCTTTGAAGACAATGTTCATACCACTAAGGGAATAATTAGCCTAAATGGTCCTAAGACCACACCATAACTTATAGTATCTAGTGCAGAGTTCAATTCTATAAATAATTATTATTTAAATTTCCATTAATAATTATTTCTTTATTTCTATTTTTTTAACACTATGACTACTACTACTACAAGAGAGCCAAGTAGGTCTTAACCTGTCCATTGATCTGCATAATATCATTATTAACCATTTATGCCAATTCTCTAAAAGTCTTCTTTTACTACAACAAGCCAACAATGACAATGTGACTTGGGATTTCAATCATCATAACAATGGCTAGATACCATTCATTAACAATATAACATTCATTAATTCATTAACAATATATCAAACAACAATGTTAAATAGCAAATACCAATACTATAAAATGATAGCTTTCATTGATTGTTGATACAAGCTTGAATATTTTACAGAGGATACAAGGTTTTCAAAAGAAGAAAAACAGAAGAAAACTAGACTTTGATTTTCCTTACTCAAGTATCTCTTCTTATAATAGGATAAAAGGTAATGATTGTCTCAAGGTGGGTCCCAAAGGGTTCCTTACTTTATAAAAATTGAGAGATTCTTTGCTTTCTAAAAGCTTTTAATGTTGGGCATCTTTGTAGTTTTATCACTAAATGTAACTTTATCGCTTTTACACCTCATAAGGGTCTTGTGAATCCTACATGATATCATCCTTTTGATTCAAACTACTTTCTAGCTAAGTATGACTCTCTTATAAAGTGGGTTCACTTTGAAGTAATGATGTCATCATTTCAAGTAATTTCTCTCTTTTATAGATACAATAGGTTCTAGTGTAGTCTTAGGACCATTTAGGCTAATTATTCCTTTGGCCATATAAATGCCATCTTTAAAAAAGTTAAATTTTTTCTATTAGTGAATGTTAATTTGTTTGACTAACCATGGAACATGTTTAATATCCATATATCTAACACAATAGCTTGTTTGGCCATAATGGTATAGTGTCACTTAATGGTAGGAAAAGGAAAACAACAGTAAGAGGTCTTTAACCTTTAACATTTTTTTTCACAAAACTATTCATAAACATTTCTTATATTATTGGGTAAGGTTATGGGATGCAATCCCCATTTAAAGAACTGCACATTAAACTAATTGGAAAATCTCTTTGGATCATTTGAAAAGTGGGTTTAAATGAACCAACTAAATTTCTTTTCCCTCTTTTCATATAACAATGCTCTTTCCTATGTTTCAATATAGTCAAAATAATTGTAAGCTTTAACCTTCCACCATTTTTTAAGGTCTACAGTGACAAATAGGTCACTTTGCCAATCTTTAAAATAAAGAATTTTCTTTACCTTAAACTTGGTATGTGTCCATTCTCCATAACCATGGCTTGTTCTAGTGCATCTTTATATAGGTTTAATAACCATTAAGTTTATTTTATGCAAAATCTATTGATAATATAAGCAATCATTTGTATTTGTATGAGGATACATATTATCTTTAAGATAAAGTTGTAAGACCTCATTAGGGTGAAACTAAGTATAATTATTCTTAATAACCCATCAAAAGTCATTGTACCTTGGGATTCAAGGATACATCAATGTTGTGTCTCAAGCACACTCATAAGCATCTTCCTAACCTTTATAAACTTCTGTTATTTTTTAACTTGATGCATCTTTAGCTAGTGAAATAATTGACCTTATTGGGGATTGGGGCCCCTGTATTAAGGGTATTTTACTCATCCAAATCCCTACAAAAACTAATGAGTTAAAGAAAAATATCTACATCTAGCTAAAGAAAATACTAACCAAAAGATTTGTGAACCATAGAAAACTAATGTTTGAAAATTGTTATGCAAAGAATAAGAGAAGAAATTTCTAGCTTAAAAGCTAAAGAAAAACCATCTATCAGCAAACTACAAGTTGAGATCAATCAATAAAAGGTTGAAATAAAAGGATTAAAAGAAAGGTATAATCCTTAAGGCTATAAACAAAGGAAAAGAAGAAAATATCTTAGATGATTCTTTGAAAGAGAATGAATTAGAATCTCTTTAATATGTTAACCTTATTGACAAGGTTATTACACATAAATGGCTTACAAGAGAAAATGAAGGCTTTAATTTGCTCATATATTCCGATGGCCTTCAAGAATAGAAAGAAACATATAGTGGAATTACCCTATGACAAGACTTTTAATGAAAGTCAAATTCCCACTAAATCTATGCCCATAGCTATAGAACCAAGGTACTTAGAGATCTGCAAAGAGGGATAGAAGATCTCTTGAATAAAGGGTTTATTAGGAAAAGCCATAGCCTATGGAGTTGTTCATCCTTTTATGTCAAAACGTGGTTGAGTTAGAACAAGGTGTTCGAAGATTAGTCATTACCTATAAACCTTTAAATAAGTTTTTAATATGGTTTAAATATCTGATACCTAATAAAAAAGACTTGTTAAGTAGCCTTTATAAAGCCAAGATGTTTTCCAAATTTGATATAAAGTTTGAGTATTGGCAAATCAAGGTTTATGAAAAGGATAAATATAAAACAATATTCACTGTTTCATTTGGACACTATGAATGGAATGTCATTTCATTCAAGTTAAAAATTACTCTTTCTAAATTTTAGAAAATTAAGAATGAAATATTTAATACTTGTTTAGGATTTATCATTATTTATATCTATGATGTATTAGTCTTGTCTGATATTATTGAACAACACTTTAAGCATTTAAATATCTTTCTAGATGCCATGAGAAAAGCTACACTAGCATCACCAGTTAAAAAGTTGAAGTTATGCCAAACCAAGATTAGATTTTTTGGTCACTTAATAGAGAATGGAACTATTATTTTGATTGATTAAGCAATTGAATTTACCTCAAAATTCCCTGAAGAAATTAGAGATGAACAACAATTGCAACAACTTTTGGGAAGTTTTAATTATATTTCAGAATTTAGCATAATTTATCTTATAATGCTAAAGCTTTATTCAAAAGATTTCAAAAGAATCCTTTGATATGGATGGATAGACATATAACTACTATTAAAAGAATAAAGGCTCAAGCAAAAAGCTACCATGTTTAACTATTTCCCATTTTGATGCCTTAAAGATTGTTAAGATAGATGCATCATGATGAGAAACTTGGAGATGATGTCTGGAAGGCTTTCAAGGATGCAAGAGGTCCATTGCACAATCCAGAAGTCCAATAACACAAACTAGAGCCAAAAGATGAAAGAAGTACTAAATGGGCTAATTGAGGACATTCATGCTAGACAAGTTACAAATGGTGCAAATTCAATCTTGAAAAAGAGTCAAGGCCTTATTAATATGATTGAAGTACTTAATAAGGTAAAGCTAAGTAATAACATTCACTCCTAAATAGGAGTTAATCCTAAAAAAGGGATTTTTATGAAAACAGAAGTTTTCTATATAAGAATTTATCTTAAATAGGAATTTTTCCTAAATAAAGATTTGTACTAAATAGAAATTTATACCTCTTTAGAATTATTATCTTAACCTATAAATAAGCATCTCCTTGTAACCTCTAAAAAATCAAACAATTTTGAGAGAAATAAAAAGTGAGGGTTTTCTTCTTCAATTCTTTCAAAGACTAAAGAACTTATTAAGAAGTACCTCTTCTTGTGGCATTTAACTTGACTTATCACTTCCAATTTTCCTCTTTTCTAGAGTGTGACATCCATATCCTTCTTAAATACTTTAGGTTTGTGTTCTTTTTAATATTGGGTCTAGGGTTTGTATTATTAAAATCTGTTTTAGCTTTCTTAGATATTCTTTGATTCCTTGCATGTGTTGAGTCCCTAAGCCACATCTTTTTAAGGTTTTTCACATCATATCAGGTAAGGGAAATAAAGGTATTCTTAAACAAAGACTTCATTCCTAAGTAGAACTTTGATTTACTTTAAGAATGTGGAATGGGATTACAGTTAATTACTCTACAATTAAAAAGGAAATTCTTGCCATAATTTTGTACATTAAAATTTGAAAATGATCTAACAAATCAAAAATTCCTTCTTTTAATTGATTGTAAAGTAGTAAAAGATATGCTTACAAGATAAGTTATGACCATAGCTTCTAAGAAAATCTTTGCTAGATGGCAAGGAATGTTACTTGCATTTAACTTAAACATCAAGTTAAAGGAACATCAAACTCACTCCTTGATTTTCTAACTTATGAATTTTCGTAGGGATCTAGATGAGTAAAAGACCCTTAATACAGGGGCCATAATCCCCAGTCATGTTGGTTATTTCATTGACTAAAAATGCATCAAGCTCAGAAAAAAAAAAAAGGAGTTAATAAAGTTCGAGAAGACACTTATGAGTGTGCTTGAGACAAAACATTAACATATCCTTTAATCCCAAGGTACATTGATTTTTTATGTGGTACACTTTGGCCTAATGAAGTAGCATGATTTTATCTTAAAAAAGATATGAATCCTCATACTAACATAAAGGATTGTATATATTATCAGTGGATTCTGCAAGAAACAAGACGTCAATTCTTAGACCCATAAAGAATTGCACTAAAACAAACTATGGCTATAGAGAATGGGCTATGCTAAGTTTAAGGTAAAAAAAGTTCTTTATCCTAAAGACTCAAAATGAAATGACATTAACAATAAATTTAAAAATCAAAACATTACATTTTTTCAACTTTTAGAATTTTAAAGTCTTATAAGGGTAAATGCATTCTTAATAATTAGTTGAATTTAAATTTTGTACTTTCTTTAATTCTCTCCTTTGCCACAATGTAATTTGAAATGATTTATATAATTTTAGTCTGAAAATATATTACTAAAGAAAAAGCAAATTCAATGGACTCTAATAAGAACTTTCTCCACTCCCCTCAAGAGCAATATACTTGACCCAACATTAAAACTTGGGATTGCAATCTATAATATTTATCCACTAAAGTGTGTTTTATACAATTGTACCAATTACTTGAATGTTCGTTCAATTAACATATACAAATATTTTTTTTTCTCACCATTCAAATGTAATGGCATTAACAATAATTTTTAAAACCAAAACATTACATATTTTCAATTTTGAGAATTTTAAACTGTTATAAAGATAAATGCATTGTTAATAATGAGTTAAATTTAGCATTTGTAAGTTTTTTAGCTGTCTCCCTTACGACAATGTTATATGAAACGATTTATATAATTTTAGTCTACAAACATATTACTTAAGAAAAACCTAATGCAATGGACTCTAATAAGATGTTTCCCCACTCCCCTCATGAGCATTATACTTGACCCAACATTAAAACTTGGGGTTGCTATTTATAATATTCATCCACTAAAGTGTATTTTATACAATTGAGTCCATTACTTGTATTTTTGTTCAATTAACATATTCAAATATTATGTTTTTCTCACCATTTAAAATGTAATGGCATTAACAATAAATTGAAAAATCAAAATATTGCATGTTTTCAACTTTTAGAATTTTAAAGTCTTATAGGGGTAAATGCATTGTTAATAATTAGTTCAATTTAAGTTTTGTACTTTCTTTAATTCTCTCCTTTGCCACAATGCAATTTGAAATGATTTACATAATTTTAGTCTGCAAATATATTACTAAAGAAAAAGCAAATGCAATGGACTCTAATAAGAAGTTTCCGCACTCCCCTCAAGAGTAATATACTTCACCCAACATTAAAACTTAGGATTGCAATTTATAATATTCATCCACTAAAGTGTGTTTTATACAATTGTATCCATTACTTGAATTTTCGTTCAATTAACATATTCAAATATTATTTTTTTCTCACCATTCAAATGTAATGGCATTAACAACAACTTTTAAAATTAAAACATTGCATATTTTCAATTTTGAGAATTTTAAATTTTTATAAGGATAAATGCATTGTTAATAGTCAGTTAAATTTAACATTTGTAAGTTTTTTAGGTGTCTCCCTTGCAATAATGTTATATGAAATGATTTATATAATTTGAGTCTACAAACATATTACTTAAGAAAGAGCTAATGCAATAAATTCTAATAAGATCTTTCCCCACTCTCCTCATGAGCAATATGTTTGACCCAACATTAAAGCTTGGGGTTATTCTTTATAATATTCATCCACTAAAGTGTATTTTATATAATTAAGTTCATTACTTGTATTTTTGTTCAATTAACATATTCAAATATTATGTTTTTCTCACTATTTAAAATGCAATGGCATTAACGATAAATTGAAAAATCAAAACATTGCATTTTTTCAACTTTTAGAATTTTGAAGTCTTATAAGGGTAAATGCATTGTTAATAATTAGTTGAATTTAAATTTTGTACTTTCTTTAATTCTCTCCTTTGCTACAATACAATTTGAAATGATTTATATAATTTTAGTTTGCAAATATATTATTGAAGGAAAAGCAAATGCAATGGACTCTAATAAGAAGTTTCCCCACTCCCCTTAAGAGCAATATACTTGAGCCAACATTAAAACTTCAGATTGCAATTTATAATATTCATCCACTAAAGTGTGTTTTATACAATTATATCCATTACTTGAATTTTCGTTCAATTAACATATTCAAATATTATTTTTTTTCACCATTCAAACGTAATGGCATTAACAATAATTTTAAAATCAAAACATTGCATATTTTCAATTTTGAGATTTTTAAACGATTATAAGGATAAATGCATTGTTAATAGTGAGTTAAATTTAACATTTGTAAGTTTTTTAGGTGTCTCCCTTGCGACAATGTTATATGAAATGATTTATATAATTTTAGTCTACAAACATATTACTTAAGAAAAAGTTAATGCAATGGACTCTAATAAGATGTTTCCCTACTCCCCTCATGAGCAATATGCTTGACCCAACATTAAAGTCTGAGTTGCTATTTATAATATTCATCCACTAAAGTGTATTTTATACAATTGAGTCTATTACTTGTATTTTTGTTCAATTAACATATTCAAATATTATGTTTTTCTCACCATTTAAAATGCAATGACATTAACAATAAATTAAAAAATCAAAACATTGCATTTTTTCAACTTTTAGAATTTGAAAGTCTTATAAGGGTAAATGCATTGTTAATAATTAGTTCAACTTAAGTTTTGTACTTTCTTTAATTCTCTCCTTTGCCACAATGCAATTTGAAATTATTTATATAATTTTAGCCTGCAAATATATTACTAAAGAAAAAGCAAATGCAATGGATTCTAATAAGAAGTTTTTACACTCTCCTTAAGAGTAATATACTTCACCTAACATTAAAGTTTAGGATTGCAATTTATAATATTCATCCACTAAAGTGTGTTTTATACAATTGTGTCCATTACTTGAATTTTCATTCAATTAACATATTCAAATATTATTTTTTCTCACCATTCAAATGTAATGGCATTAACAACAATTTTTAAAATCAAAACATTGCATATTTTCAATTTTGAGAATTTTAAACTGTTATAAGGATAAATGCATTGTTAATAGTTAGTTAAATTTAACATTTGTAAGTTTTTTAGGTGTCTCCATTGCGACAATGTTATATGAAATGATTTATATAATTTTAGTCTACAAACATATTACTTAAGAAAGAGCTAATGCAATAAATTTCTCCACTCCCCTCTAGAGTAATATGTTTGACCCAACATTAAAACTTAGGATTGTTATTTATAATATTCATCCACTAAAGTGTATTTTATACAATTCAAACCATTACTTGTATTTTTCTTCAATTAACATATTCAAATATTATGTTTTTCTCACCATTCAAAATACAATGACATTAACAATAAATTTAAAAATCAAAACATTGCATTTTTTAACTTTTAGAATTTTCAAGTCTTATAAGGATGAATGCATTGTTAATAATTAGTTGAATTTAAATTTTGTACTTTTTTTAATTCTCTCCATTGCCACAATGGAACTTGAAATGATTTATATAATTTTAGTCTACAATATATTACTGAAGAAAAAGCAGATGCATTGGATTCTAATAAGAAGTTTCCTCACTCCACTCAAAAGCAATACGTTTGACCTAACATTGAAACTCGGGATTGCAATTTATAATATTCATATCCTAATTGTATTTTATACAATTGAGTCCATTACTTGTATTTTTGTTCAATTCATATGAAATGGCATTCACAACAAAGTTTAAAATCAAAATATTGCATTTTTCCAACTTTTAGAATTTTAATGTCTTAAACGGATAAATGCATTGGGAACAATCAGTTCAATTTACATTTTGTAATTTCTTAATTGTCTCCTTTATGACAATGTTATATAAAATGATTTTTAAAATTTTAGTCTACAAACATATTACTTAAGAAAAAGTAAATGCAATGGACTCTAATAAGAAGTTTCCCCACTCCCCTCACGAGCAATACGCCTAACCTAACATTGAAGGTTGGGATTGTTATTTATAATATTCATTCATTAAAATGTATTTTATGCAATTGAGACCATTACTTGTATTTTTGTTTAATTAACATATTCAATTATTATGATTTTCTCATCATTCAAATGAAATGGCATTAAAAATAAAGTTAAAAGTCAAAACATTGCATTTTCCCAACTTTTAGAATTTTAATGTCTTGAAAGGATAAATGCATTGTTCATAATTAGTTGAATTTAAATTTTGTAATTTTCTAAATTTTCCTTTTTGCTACAATGCTATATGAAGTGATTTATATAATTTTACTCTACAAACATATTACTTAAGAAAAAACTAATGCAATGGATTCTAATAAGATGTTTCCCCACTCCTCTCAAGAGCAATATTCTTGATCCAACATTAAAACTTGGGATCGCAATTTATAATATTCATCTACTAATGTGTATTTTATACAATTAAGTCCATTACTTGTATTTTTGTTCAATTAATATATTCAAATATTATGTTTTCCTCACCATTCAAATGAAATGGCTTTAACAATATTTTTTAAAATCAAAATATTGCATATTTTCAATTTTCAGAATTTTAAACAGTTATAAGTGCATTGTTAATAGTCATTTGAACTTAAAATTTGTAAGTTTTTTAGTCCTCTCATTTGTGACAATGCTATTTGAAATCATTTATATAATTTTAGTCTAAAAACATATCACTTAAGAAAAAAGTAATGCAATAGACTCTAATAATTTGTTTCCCCACTTCCCTGAAGAGTAATATGATTGACCAAACATTAAAGCTTGGAATTGTTATTTATAATATTCATCCACTAAAGTGTATTTTATACAATTGAGACCATTACTTGTATTTTTCTTCAGTTAACATATTCAAATATTATGTTTTTCTCACCATTCAAAATGCAACGACATTAACAATAAATTTAAACATAAAAACATTGCATTTTAGAATTTTAAAGTCTTGTAAGGGTAAATGCATTGTTAAATTCAAAATTTGTACTTTCTTTAATTCTCTCCTTTGCCACAATACAACTTGAAATGATTTATATAATTTTAGTTAGCAAATCTATTATTGAAGAAAAAGCAAATGCAATGAACTCTAATAAGAAGTTTCCCCACTCCCCTCAAGAGCAATATACTTGACCCAACATTAAAGCTTAGGATTGTTATTTATAATATTCATATCCTAATTGTATTTTATACAATTGAGTCTATTACTTATATTTTTGTTCAATTAACATATTTAGATATTATATTTTTCTCACAATTCATATCAAATGGCATTAACAACAAAGTTAAAAATCAAAACGTTGCATTTTTCCAACTTTTAGAATTTTAATGTCTTAAACAAATAAATGCATTGTTAACAATCAGTTGAATTTAAAATTTATAATTTTCTTAATTGTCTCCTTTATGACAATGCTATAAGAAATGATTTCTAAAATTTTAGTCTACAAACATATTACTTAAGAAATAACAAATGCAATGGACTCTAATAAGAAGTTTTTCCACTCCCCTCACGAGCAATATGTTTAACCCAACATT
>JAHOYR010000008.1:6269113-6280357 GCA_023213295.1 Bruguiera hainesii
CCTTTTATCTTAACACTTAGGTTAAGTGCAAGCTGGTGAACACTAATAACTTTTTTTCCTTTTCTTGCAAAATATTTTTGATATGCTTTCTTAAGGACCATGCATTTCTCTAAGGTAAAAAAATTTAGGAAAGGTTTTTTCTTAAATTTATGGACTTTTTCCAAATAGGTGAAAATATCTATTGCTCTTATACCATTGGTATATATCTTATAGCATTTATACCATATTTCTCATTCTTTCTTTTATTATTAAAAGTCATAAAAAAAACCATTTTCTTTTTATAGTATTCTCAAGAGAGTAAAATATCTATCTCACATTTTCATTTACCTTATTGACTACTTCAAGGACATTAGACCCCCATCTTTGTCTTGATATCCTATTTTAGATAAAAAGAGGACCTAGGACTAAATGTCTGATTAGATGTTTCTAATGGTGTATTAACCACAGAAGCAAAATTTAAGGGAGGAAAGTCAACTTTATACTAAGGTTAACTGACCTGCTTTCTTATTCTTCTAATACCTTGATGGAAGCTACATTGTACCATCTCAAATCAATAAGGAAGTTGATGCTTTGCAAAACCTTGGAGGACCAATGATAAGGGCAAGGTCAAAGAAAATAAAGGAAGCTCTCAACAACTTGTTGTGCCACATTTACTATCAGGAAGTTGCTAGGTATGAGTTAAGGATGATGGAGGCTTAACTAGGGCTTGCAAATGTGTCATATGTGGAGGAATTTGAGAACCATGGCCTTAGGAAGGAAGTTGGATTTGGGAGCCCATGTTTAGGCATTTAAATGGGTTATTTTCATGGGTTTTTATAATTATTTAGTGGGTTGGACGAATTTCCTTAATAAATCCATCTTATTAGCTAGGGTTTTTGGGGTTAGCATATAAAAAGGGTAGTTGGAGGGGAGGACTGGGGGGATGAGTGGATGGAGCTATTTTCTTTAGTTCTTTGAGAACTAATTTTGAACTTTCATACTTGAGTGTGTTGGTTCAGTAGACTTATCTTTTTCAATGTTATTGTTGTTAGGAGTGACATCTGAATCTTATAGTTTTGGTTCTTAGTTATTTATAATCATTGAGTTAGAACTCCAAATCCCTTAACTTTTGTTAGAACGATCCTATACCAGCATTGGTGTTGGGTTTGGTTTACATATAATCAGAGTTCGTATCATTTGGTATCAGAGTCTTGGCTCTAACCCAAGTTAGTTATATTTTTTGTTATCATCTCTTTCATGTATTCTTCATTGTTGGTTAAATAATTAAAAGAAAAACAAAAATTGTGTATTTCTTGTTTTTTTTTTCTGATATTTGTTTCTTTTACAAAAATACCCATTAAAAAAAAAGGCTTCATTGCTTAATTGGTCATTTACTCAATTATTTTTGACAATTGATTGTTGTCTGATTACACTACTCATATCATTGGATTCCTTGTCATTTTGTTTGCTTTATTGCCCATCTTGTTGATCATGTCACTTCTCTGAAGAGGTAGGTCTAGGATTGATATATTTAAGTTTTGTTTGTTCTGAATTACGTTTGCTTGGAACTATTGAAAGAGTTCTTAGAGTCTTGCAATTTATTTTGTGAAACACAAGAATTGAGGATTGCTATAATTAAGTGGAGAGCAAACATGCAAGGGAGTGAGTTTTGTGAGGTATATTCTTTATTTACTAACAATCTTGCATTTACAATGTCTACTACTAAAGAAGGTAGTTTTCCACATCTAGAGGAGGAAGTAGTTGCTCCAGATTTCAAATTGCTTATGAAATCCTTAGAGCAGAAGTTTGATAGGATTGACCAAATGATTAGGGAAGTTCAAGGTAAGATGGATAAAATAGAAGGGGAATTGAGTGTCAATCCTAAGAGGCCAGCTGGGAGGGTCATGATGGACCAATTTGAATATGACTTTGGTAAAGAAGGTGATGATTATTATGATGATGGTGATAATGCTAGTAGAAACTTTAGAGGTGGCTTTAGAGGAGGACGTGGTAATAAGAATGGTAGAGGAGTAAGAGGCAATGGAAATGTTTATGATAGGTATAATGGAGATTGGGATAACAGCAATAGAGTGGAGGAAGGAATAGACAAAAATCCTAATAGTATTAAAATGAAAATACCTTCTTTCTAAGGGACAGTTGACCCTAATGTCTATTTAGATTGGGAACGAAGGGTAGAATTAATATATGAGTGCCACAACTTCTCTGAGGAGCAAAAAGTGAAGTTAGTTATGGTAGAGTTCACTGATTATGTTGTAGTATGGTGGCACCAGCAAGTTACCACTAGGAGAAGAAATTTTGAGCAAACCGTAAAAACTTGGAATAAGTTAAAGACTGTGATGAGATGGAGATTTGTTCTTAACTCTTATTATAGGGATTTGTATAACAAGTTGCAGAGCCTTACGCAAGGTTCCAAGAGTGTGGAAGAGTACCATAAGGAGATGAAAATTGCTATGGTAAGGGAGGATAGGGAGGCAACCATGGCTAGGTTCCTCCAAGGGATGAATAGAAGCATAGCTGACGTGGTAGAACTATAATGCTAAGTAGAGCTTGAAGACATGGTACACATTGCCATGAAAGTTGAGAGGAAACTTAAGGGAAGGAGCACTTCTAGATATAATCAGAACTTAGGTTCATCTTTTTGGAAGTTGAACTAGGGAGAAGAAGGAAAAGAAGATGACTTTTAAGCTTATAACCAATTCACATAGACTTGAGACTAGTGGGGGCCACCTGGAAAGGGGAAAATTTAAAGAAAAACTTGAGGGCACCCATGGAAAAACTAAAGGCATCAAATGCTTTAGGTGTCTAGGTAGGGGTCATGTGGCTTTATAATATCCTAATAAGATAAACATGTACCTTAAGGAGAATGGTGACTATGTGTCTGGCAGTGATGCTAGTGACAAGGACCAAATGCTGCCACTAGAGGATGCTAGTGGAGTTGATGAAGGGATAGAGTATCCAGAGGGAAAATATTTTCCATACTCGATGTTTAGTTCAAGATAGACTCTATTGCTTGATCATCGATGAAGGTAGTTGCACTAATGTGGCGAGTACAACATTGGTGGGAAAATTGAACTTGCCTACAACTAAACATCTTAGGCTATATAATTTGCAATGGTTGAATGACAGTGGAGTGGTGAAAGTGACTAAACAAGTTGTGGTTCCATTTTCCATTGGTAGATATAAGGACGAGTTGTTTTGTGATGTTATGCCTATGTAGGCCGGGCATTTGTTGTTGGGCCATCCTTGGCAATTTGATAGAAAAGTTTTGCATGATGGTTACAAGAACTGTTATTCTTTAACCATTGATGGAATTTACACTTGTTCCATTGACTCCAAAACAAGTGTATGAAGACCAAGTGAAACTTTTTGAAAGCGAGCAAAAGAAGAGGAGCAAAAAGAAAGAGAGTTGAGAGAAAAGAAAGTGAAGGAGAGAAAAAGAAGGTAAACACATTTAAGAGTGCTAAGTACAAGAGTGGTCAGGTTCACAAGAGTAAAGATGAAATAAAAGAATTGAGTGTGTTTGCAAGGGGAGCAGATGTTAGGGTTGCCTTCCAAGCTAGGTAGCAAATGATCTTGATCCTTTACAAGGATTTTTATTTTTTTAACACTAACCTTGATATTTTAAAGGACTTTTGATGTTTTAAATGAACATTTCTTTTGGCTACATATGAAAAGGGATGTTAAAAGAGCCTATGCCAAGTGTATTACCTTTAGACAAGCTAAGTCTAGGGTTTTGCTCCATGGTAAGTATATGCCCTTAAAAATTCCTTGTGAACCTTGGACCAAATTTCTATGGATTTTATTCTTGGGTTACCTTGGTCCAAGAAGGGTCAAGATTGTATTCTTGTTGTAGTTGATAGGTTTTCAAAGATGGTGCATTTCATTACTTGCACCAAAATGGATGATGCCACACACATTGCAGACTTATTTTTTAGAGAGATTGTTCACCTACATAGAGTGCCAAAGAGTATTGTGTTAAATTGTGATGCAAAATTTTTAAGCCATTTTTGGAAAACATTGTGGGATAAGTTTAGAACAAAGTTGTTTTCTACAACTTGCCATCCACAAACTAATGGATAGATTAAGGTAGTAAATCAAACTCTAAGTACATTGTTGCATGCTGTTATTGGTAAGAACTCTAGAACCTGGGAAGAATGTTTGCCTTTTGTGGAGTTTGCCTATAATCGTGCTATTCATAATACTATAGGTTATTCTCTTTTCAAGCTTGTTTATGGTTTTAATCCATTATCTCCTTTGAATTTGGTACCATTTCCTATATAAGACAGGGTTAATTTAAATGGGAAAAAGAAGGCTAAAGTGGTTAGGCAACTTTATGAGAAAGGCTTAACATTGAGAGAAAAACCAAATAATATGAAACATAAGACAACAAAGGTCGTAGGCATATCACTTTTGAACCTGGTGATTGGGTTTGGGTACATTTGTGGAAGGATAGATTTCCTATGCAAAGGAAATCAAAGTTGCAACCAAGGGGAGATGGTCCTTTTCAAGTGGTGGCAAGAGTCAACAATAATGCATATAAACTTGACTTGTTAGGTGAGTATAATGTAAGTGTAACATTTAATATTTCTGACCTTTCTCCTTTTCTCTTTAATGATGTAGGTGATTGAGGACAAATAATTTTGAGGAGAGCGATAATGATGGAAGCCATATTATACCAGCTCAAATCAACAAGGGAGTTGATGCTTTGCAAAACCTTAGAGGACCAATGACAAGAGCAAGGTCAAAGAAAATAAAGGAAGCTCTCAACAACTTGTTATGCCACATTTACTATAAGGAAGTTGCTAGGTACAAGTTAAGGATGGTGAAGGCTTCACCAGGGCTTGCAAATGTGTCATCTGTGGAGAAATTTAAGAACCATGACCTTGGGAAGGAAGTTGGATTTGGGAGTCTATGTTTAGGAGTCTATGTTTGGGCATTTAAATAGGTTATTTTCATGGGTTTTTATTATTATTTAGTGGGTTGGACGAATTTCCTTAATAAACCTATCTTATTAGCTAAGGTTTTTGGGGGTTAGTATATAAAAAGGGTGGCTAGAGGGGAGGACTGGGGGGAATGAGTGGATGGATCTATTTTCTCTAGTTCTTTGAGAACAAATTTTGAACTTTCATACTTAAGTGTGTTAGTTCAATAGACTTATCTTCTTCAACATTGTTGTTGTTAGGAGTGGCATCTGAATCTTATAGTTTTGGTTCTTAATTGTTTATAATCATTAGGTCAAGAATCCAAATCTCTTAACCTTTATTAGAACGATCATATACTAGCATTAGTGTTGGGTTCTGTTTACATATAATTAGAGTTCGTATCATACCTTTAATCTCATTGATTGACATGAAGGAGGTTAAGAATCTAGCTTTAATATTTTCTCTTCCCTTTTCAAGGTTTAACCTCACACTTATAGATGGAGCAAATCAAATTCTAACATCCTCATCTTTGAATTCAATTATTTCTTCCATTTATTTGTTAACCTGTTTAACAGGCTTAATTGCTTTTTCTCACATCCATTTTTTAAGTAATTTAACTTGATCTTCAGCAATTGTGTTAGGAACTAAAATATTAGATTTTAACCTATTAGTTAAAAAATAATATAGTAGTCCCTTTATCCGTATATCTTACTAGAATTTCCTTAATTCTTGGAACAGTGGTATTCATAACCTTATAGTGTATCCTATAAATAAGAATTAAATTTTTTGAAATAACATCATATCAAATCCTTTAGTTTTAATATTCAAACATAAAACATGCATCAAATTAGGATATGTTTCTATTATTTTAAAAGTATTAAGGTAAAGGAGGCAATGACATGGTAGTTCATTTGTTTTTATTTTTATCTTCTTAATTGCCTTTGTAAGTTCATCTGTTCATTCAAAAGGATTTTTTTTTTAAACCTTTCAAACAAAGGCATAGCCTTATAACCTAATTCTTTCTAAAATTCTGAAATATAATTCAAATAACTTAAAAACCTTTATAATTGTTATTTTTCTCTAATTTCATCAAGAAAATTAAAGGCAAATTTGATTATTCAGTTAATAGGAACAATAGTTCCATTTTTCATTAAGTAATTAAGGAATCTAACCCTAGTTTGGAATAACTTCATCTTTTTGGCTGATATAATTAAACCAATTTTTTCAATAACCTTTAAAAATTATGTTTAAATATTTAAAATGTTGTATGATTATGTTAGAAAATATTAACACATTATCAATAAAAGTAATAGTAAATGTTGAATAAACATTAAATGTTTCATTTATGATTTTTTAAAGTTTAGAAGGTGTATTTTTTAACCCAAAAGACATCATATTCTATTCATAACGTTCGAATGAAACTACAAATGTTGTTTTATACTTATCCTTTTCATCCATCTCAAGGCCTTATTAAAAGGTTTATAATGAATAACTAATCTTAGAACTCCCTCTAATTCTATAGAACTTTCCACATAAAATAATGGGCAACTCCATTGATTGTTACTTTTCCTAATAAGCTCTTTTTCTAAGAGATCATTTATTTCTTTTTTGCAAATGTCTAAATGCCTTAGTCCTATTGCTATGAACTTCACTTTAGTAGGCATTTGACTTTCATTAAAAGTCACTTCATATTGTAATTTTACCATATGCTTCTTCTTATCCCAAAAGCAATAGGAACTTTTGCATAAGCCATATTTTCTAGTTTTTTTTTTTTTTTGTAATTCCTGTATTGTAACTCATATAATAGGAGTATTGATCTTTTCTTGTAAATATTTATTTTTTTATCTCACTCTCATATTGAATAAATCTCTCTTTTCTCTTTATTAATTTTTAAAGTATGTCTATCTCCCCATATTGAAGGGCAAATATAAATTTAAAACTAATAAGATTTTTATTTATTTGTAAGAAAATCTTTTGATTGCTAATTTCCTTAATAAGATATAGTATGTGTAGGAAAGGATCTCTTAAGATAACATTTTAAGATATGTTTTTAACCAATACAAAAGGAATCATTATGCAAATTCCTTTGTTGTATATTGTTACATGAGATAACTTGTATTTAGTAACAAACTTGCTTTTATTAGCAATTTTAAGCATTTTTGTTGTTTTTGAAAAGTATTTTGAAGGAACTATTCTCTCATCAATGTAATTCATGTTTGTGCCTAAACCAATTAAGGTGATAGTTGAAAAGATATACTTTTTAACGATTACTATTGCAATCTAAATATGTCACTTATTGATAATTACCATATCAATGAGATTAACATATTGAATAGTATTTAACTCTTCTTTTAAAGAAGTATTGGCAATATCTGGAGGTTCCTTTATCCTATTAGACATATTCTAGAACTAAAATTCTTTCTCTGAAGTCTTTCATTTTAGTTTTTAATTATTTAATCTTAGTTTTAAGCTCCCCAATGAAAGGTTTTGTTATTATTAATCTAGTTTTTAAATTAGAATGATTATTTCTAATTCTTTAAATAATAATTTTTAATTTGTAATCTTCTTCAAGTTCTTTGACACTAATCTCATTTCATGATAAATGAAGATATTTCTCCAACTATTTTATTTTTTCTCTTTGGATATATAATCTTATTGATAAGATCCAATATCATATTATCTTTTTTTGTAAGGATTAATAAACAATTACTTTTACATAAGACTTGATAATAGTTATACTAACCATTACAACTATTTCCAAAATCATCTATAAATGTAGTTTTTTTCTTCTACAAGAAGATATACCTTTATGTCTGATTCTTCACATACTTCTTCTAATAAGAAGGTATGCATAAGTAGCCTCTTAAAGTCTTCATTCATGAATAATTCTTGAATTTTTTATTCTATTTTGCATCTATTAGAATAATACCCTATCTTTTCACATTTGTAATAAACAACTATTTTGTTTTTCCTTTTCTATAGATTAGACATTTTCTTTTCTTTTAACTTTCCTTTTCCTAAAAGGATTTCTTTTGAGATATGGATTTATAAACCTTTCTTCTAAATTTTTAAAGATATTTCATGGGTGGATAACCCATCTGTTCACAGAAGTCTCTTAGGGCTTTTTTTACCTTATATTTTTTCATTTTATAACCACTTATGCAGTTTTATTTTATTACAAAATTTAACTCATTTTACAACTTCTACAACTAATTCTCTATATATATAACTAGAGTAATCAATAACTTTTCTATGATAAGATTTTAACCTTTTTTTTTATCCTTTAGAAAATAGGGTAAGTAACCTAGACAAAAAGTTATCTTTCTAAAAAATACTTTGACTATCTTTTTTGGTCAAAACTTTTGAAAAGAACATATCTTTATACCACTTAAAGTGAGATAGATTTGGGCATCTCAAATTAATGAGTTGCTCATATGTTTTGTCTACTAATAAGGTAGTTGTACCACTAAAAAGGTTAGTAATTGTAAAAATTAGTGTGTCAACTAATTGCATTCCTTACTTTATTTTTACAATATTAAATATTTGATACTTAGCTTTATTTGATAAATAAAATTCCACTAGCCATTAAACTATCTAGTAAAACCATTTACTATAAATCTTACTATTTGAGAATCAAAATTACCTCTTTTAGATTTTTCAACAATGGTATATATCATCATATAGAGTAAAATAAGAATACGATTTTGTAACATTTCATCTAAATTTGATTATATGATATTACTTCCATCATATTATATGTAATTATACTTAGATTATTTCTTTAATAAAAGGTTGAATAGAGTTGGTTAAGAATGATCTAATAATGATAAAGTAAAGTTCAAAAAACAAGAAAATCAAATAGGTCCATCACTAAGAGTGGATTCAACTACTTCTAATAAGGATTCATGGAAGTGATTATGTATTTTGTCTCTAGCACATATAATTGATGAGTTATTCAAACTAGTCTATTAGTAGGTTTTAATTTTACTTATACCATCTAAATATGGATAAATTTCTATGTTTGTTGATTTGAGCTAATAAACTCTTAGAATAGTAAAAAAAAAGTCATTATAACCCTGAGTTAAATGTAAGGCTTCAATAGTTTTTATCACACAATCAACTTTAGAAAAGAGACTTCCTTATTTATAAACCTAGGAAGATGAAGAAGAAGGAACATTTCAATTTTATAAGTAATTATTATCTAAATTTTCACTAATTATTATTTCTTTATTTCTCTTATAATGACTATCACTTATAAACAATCAATTAGGTCTTAACCTATCCATGTCTCACCATATCATTGTAAATGTCTCAAGCCACAACCCTACACTCCTACATCCATCAAACACAAGTACAAAGCCAGCATGACTTGAAGTTTCAACAATAATACATAGATAAGTTTAAGCTTCTCAACTTTTTAAAAGGTCAACATTTAACTAGAAAGAAGCCTTTGATACCATTTCTTATCTTGGCAACAAAAGACACACACATACACACACACACACACACATAAATATAGATAGATAGATATTAATTTTAAAGAACTAAATTAAGCACAACGATATAAAAGAAAGACACTTAAAATAAGTAATTGCAAGAGTAAAATACTTACATAAATAATACATTAAATGCCAAATGTCATTATAAGCTTATATTTTACAAAGAAAAGGAGGTAGATTACAAGCTTAAAGGGAGAGAAAGAGAAGGAAATTGGACTTTGTCTTTAAAGTAGCCAAGAGGTCTAATTTATACAAAGGAAAAGGTAATAACCATAATTAAAGGAATCTCCTTTTTTAAAGTAGGTTGTCCTTTCTTTCTTTACTTTTGTTAAGGTAGCTTTATTAAAGCTATCTTAGTGGTCATTTTTAGTATAAGTAGTTTGTCTTTTTTCTTTTTACACCTCATATAAGTCTTGGGAATCTCAAATAGTATCACCATTAAAATACCTTTGACTGCTTTTAGTTTAATCTACTTAGGTGTCTTAATTTGGTTGGAGCAGAGAAGCCATCTTTTCAAGTGACCTCTCTTTTGATATAGACTCCATTAAAGTCTTTATCTTTTTAGGACTAATTAGAGTGGGCTTGGTGGTAGGGCCTAAGGTCTATTTATGCAAATGACTCCATTTTCTTTATAGACTCCATTATCCAAAAAGTTCATTTTTTCCCACTATTAGATATTAATCCATCTTGCCAACCATTGAACATGTCTAATGTCAACATCTAGGACATTAACTTGTTTAGTTATAATGGTGTAGTCCCATTTAATAATCCATGAAACATAATACTAAACTACAAACATTAGCAATAGATCATTAATCTCTTTATTTGTTTCACAAAACTATTCATAAATAGTTGTCACTTTTGTGATAGGGAGGAAGATGATTTTGGAATGGTATTGAGGCTTCTTTCTAGTCAAATGTTAACCTTCTAAGAAGTTGAGAAGCTTAAACTTATCTATGTCTTATTGTTGAAACCTTAGTTTGCACTACCTTCATACCCATGTTTGTCATGTGTTGGCATGTAGGGTTGTAGTTAAGATGTTGATAGTGATATGGTAAGGAATGGATAGGTTAAGACCTAATCAATTGTTTAGAAGTGATAGTTCTTCTAATAAAAATAAAGAAATAATAATTAATGAAAATTTAGATAATAATTATTTATAGAATTGGACTCTTCTTTTCTTTTCATCTTCCTAAGTTTATAAATGGGGAAGTTTCTTTTCAAAAGTTGATTATTGATAAAAATCATTGAACAAGCCAAACCCTTATCTTAAGGTTATAGTAACTTCCTTTCACTATCCTATGAGCTTATTAGCTCACATCAATGAAAATATAAATTTATCCATATTAAGATTATATATATAGCATTAAAACCTATAACTAGACTGAGTGTAATTAACTCTGCAATTAAATATATTAGAGACAAAAGATACAATATTATACAAAAAAATGTGGCTTAGGAACCTAACGCACACAAGGAATATCCAGGAGAGCTAAATCAGATTTTAATAACATAAACTCTAAATTTAACATTCAAAGGAAAATGAACTTAAGGTATTTAAGAAAATATGGATACTACACTCCAAAAAAGAATGAAATTGGGAGCAATAAATCAAGTTGAACGCCACAAAAAGAGGTATTTCTTGATAAGCTCTTTGATTTTCAAAACAACTAAAGGAGAAAACTGTTGCTTATTATTTCTCTCAAAATTATTTGATTTTTCAAACGTTACAAGGAGGTGTTTATTTATACGCTAAGATAACAATTCTAAATAGGTATAAATTTTTATTTAGGACAAACTTTTATTTAGGATAAACTCTTATA
>JAHOYR010000008.1:6285374-6300089 GCA_023213295.1 Bruguiera hainesii
TCACTCAATTAAAAAGTTTGTAATTAGGGTGAGTAAACATCAAATTCATAAAAATTGAGTTTTGATTAATTAGCTAATTAGTGATTATAGATAACATTAAAATAAGAAAAATAAATGAATTCAAAGAATAAATTTACAAATTGATTTTTTAATTTTAGACCATATTTTTCATAAAAATTAGGCAAATATTTGATCATGATTATCAATTTTTGTTTGCTACTTTAGTGTTAAAATTATCAAACAATTGTAAACTTAAATTCTAAACTAGCATTAGATTGTAAAGCATAATTGTCAATTATACATCTTAACAATCAAATAATATAATTATGAATAATAATTATAATAGAAGAATATGAGAATTTAAAGTAAAGAATCATATTAGAAATAAAAACCAATAAATCTCACAATGCTTCCTCTAATTACTTTAATCCTTATAATTGAAAATAAATCCTTAACTTTGCATATCATAGGTGTGTGCACAATAACAAAAAAAAGAAAAGAGAGGTCTTTGTATATCTTTGCCTTTGGTACCTTAACATGTCTAATTATAACTTTGAAGGGAAACAAAAATAACCCAAAGACAACTGAACACCTCCTCTTTAAAAGCAACTTAGCTTAGTTAGAGAACTCCTAGTTGAATTAGAACACTCAATTAGCAAGTTTGTAATTAGGGTAAGTAAATGTCAAATTCACAAAAATTAAGTTTTGATTAATCAATTAATTAGTGATTTGTTGATAACTTTAAATTAAGAAAGTTACCAAATTTAAAGAATAAATTCACAAGTTAATTTTTTAATTTTAGACCATGTTTTTCAGAGAAATTAGGCAAAGATTTGAAGATGATTATCAATTTTTATTTGCTACTTTGTGTTAGAATTATCAAACAATTGTTGACTTAAATTGTAAATTAGCATTAGATCATAAAGTATAATTATGAAGTATATATCTTAACAACCAAATAATATAATTATGAATAATAAATATAATAGAAGAATATGAGAATTCAAAGTAAAGAATTATATTAGAAATAAAAACCAATAAATCTTACAATGCTTCCTCCAATTACTTTAATCCTTATAATTGAAAATGAAACCCTAGCTTTGTATATCACATGCGTGTGCACAAGAAAAAAAGAAATAAAAGAGAGGTCTATGTATATATTTGCCTTTGGTATCTTAACATGTCTAATTATAACTTTGAAAGAAAAGAAAAATAACCCAAAGACAATTGGTCACTTCTTCTTTACAACCAACTTAGCTTAGTTAAAGAACTCCTAAATAAATTAGAATAGCTTTGACTAGCCTATATGCTTGATTAAGAACAATAGTTCATGACCTAACTCTATCTAGATCTCTACAAATAAACATATTTTGGAACATTTAAGATAACTATTTTTATTCTTTTGAAGGCCCTAAATCCATCTAATAATGTTTAAAATGTGAAATTTCCAAAATACTCTCAAATGGTCAAATTTACTCAAAACCATATCTTTAAATTTCCAAATAGCTCCAATCCATTTAGTCTTCACCTCAAACATAAAATCATCTCCAATAAGTACATTTAGGAAGAAAATACACTAAAAAAGTTAAATATAAGAGAATAAATATAATGCACATAACATACTTATTAGATTTCAATGGATTTGGACAACTTAAAACATAATACCATTTACAATGGAATTAGTGTTTAGGGTAAATATTTAAGTAAATTTCATAATTCTGTTGTGTGGATAACTTCTTTGAATAAAATGAGAAGCCCTATTAGTTAAAAATGATGTGACAATATCATCTTAAAGACAATGAGTCATTTTACTAATGTGAGAAAAGCAAATCAAGATGAATGGCTCCTTTGCTTGAAGGAATTCAAAAGATTCAAACTACCTAGCATTTATTGATGTATATATCACAATAAGATTAATGTTTTTTGTAAACATAGATGTTAATTTCATGAAAAGTTTGTGTGAATTATTCCTTATAATGAAATGACAAGCCTTATTTTCAAGAAATTAGTTGACGATCTCAAACTATAAGCAATAAAGGATTTTATTCTAAAAAGGGAAGCTATTCAAGAGTAATATCTCTTTTATTAGATAGACTTCAATGTATTTAGAGTACTTAAAAGAGATGCCATATTGTCAAGTAATCAAGAGATGGTCTTATATTTTGAGTAATTTGCAGTTCTCTCATAGTAAAGAAATCTAATCAATAGTAATAACTCCTTTTTTGATGTACTTTAATGCATTTGAACAACCTAATACATAACAGCATACTTTTCACAATGGACTTAGTGATCAGTATAGACATTTAAGGTAATTTCTTGATTCCTTTTTATGAATAACTCTTGAGAAAGAAAAGAGATGACTTATTAGTAAGAAATGAAGTGTTGGTGTCATATTTTAGGCACTAAAACATTCTATTCATGTAATAAAAGCAAATCAAGATGAGTGACTCTTTTGTTTGACTTAATTCAAAGGATTCAAATTACCTATGGTTTATAGATATGTATGTCACAATAAAATTACTGTTTAGTGTAGACATGAATGTTAATTGTATGATCATTTTGTGTGAATGATTCTATGTAATGAATATAAGCCTTATTTCTAAGGAATTTATTGATGGTCTCAATTTCCAAGCAATGAATGATTTTGTCATGGTAAATAAAACTAACTAAGAGCAATAACTTTTTTATTTAATGGAATTTAGTGGATTCAAACTACTTAAGATATAATAATGAGCATGTCAGATTAAAATCAATAATAGGATTAGGAGAAAATTAAATGTTGGAGGAAAGGACAATTTTGATTGTAAACTTGTTTTTAATGGAGCAATAGGTATGAGATAGTGCATAGGGGTATCAAGTATATAGCGAAATTGGAAAAAATGTCATATTCATGTAAGTCTTAAAAGATGGGAACATTCCTATTTTACTGTAAACTCCTATTTTATAACAATTTTCTATTTTATAAAAAAATCTTGCTTAAGAATGAATTTTATTACCTAATCCTAATTAAGTACTTCAATCATATTAATAAAGTCTTAATCTTCTTTCAAGCTTGAATATATGCCATTAGTAACTTGGTTAGCTCAAATATTCTCAATTAGCTCATTTAGTGCTTCTTTCATTTTTTTTAACCCTTGAAAGTGTCATTAACCCTTCATAAATGCTCAATGGATCCTCAAAAGTCATTCATGCATTACCTCCTCCGTAGATCTTATCATTCCCCCTCTCTTCAAAAGGATTTCGCCTTAAATTATCACTTGTATCAAAAGGAGAAAGATTAGGAATATTAAATGTTGCACTCACATTTTACTCATTGATAAGGTCTAACATTTAGGTATTGTCATTAATCCATGCAACCACTTGAAATGGACCATCTCCTTTAGCTTGTAGCTTTAAGCACCTTTAAATCTGAAACATTTTCTTATACGTATCAAACCCAATCACCAAATTTAAATACTACCTTCTCTTACTTTTTTTTTGGTATAAGTTGCATATTACTTAGTTTGTTTTGCAATTTGTTACCACATCTTCTCATGCAACTTCTTCTCTATTTCAACATTGCAATCACCATCTAAACTAACATATTTATCAATAGAGAAAGATGTCAAATCCAGAGGAGCTAAAGGGTTAAAACCATATACAATTTCAAATGGAGAGTAACTAGTGGTAAAATGAACATTCTTATTATATGTGAACTCTACATGCAAAAAATAATCTTCCCACTTTTCTAAATTCATCGAATAATAACACATAACAAAGTAAAAAGAGTTTAATTAACTACCTTATTTTACCTATATATTTATGGATGGCAAGTAATTTATAACACTAGTTTAGTACCTAATTTAACCCACAAAGTCTTTTAGAAGTAGTTTAAGAACTATAAATCTTAATCTAAAATAACACTCTAAGGCATGTCCTGTAAGTATACTACGACTCTAAAGGATAATTCAATTACATTATTTGCATCGTTAGTTTTTATGACATAAGATGAAATAGGTCATCTTTAAAAATCTATTAACATTAACAAGTAGAGAATCCTTACCTTTTTTTTGACTATAACAGCTTTATCACAAAGCTCAAAGATAAATCAACTCAGTATTGGTTAGGCATGGGTAAAGAGGTGTATAAGTCATGGGGTAAAATTCTAAATTTAACTTATTTGCATGTTATACAGTTCTTGCACACCCTCTCAATATCTTGTTTCATGTATGGCCAAAGGAAATACTCAACTAAGAACTAACTTCCTTAAAAATGTCATAGGTACACATAAATGATTTTCCCAAAAAAAGATACTTTTATACTTATAAAATTTCCTAGAATGTGACTTCCCACATACGCTATACACATTTGTAAAGTTAGGATTTTTCACATATAAATTTTTAATATATTCAAATCCAAATAATTTTGCATTAAGTGTAATGACAAATGTATACTTACAAGATAATGCATTAACTACCACATTCTCATTGTTAATATTTGATTACGCAAGGAAAAATTGCAATGAATTCGACCTATTTGGCATGTTTCTTGTTCAACCTTCCTTGCCCTTCAAGTATTTCAAGGATTCATAGTGAATATGGATGACAAATTCTTTAGGCTAAAGGTAGTGTTGTCATATCTCTAAATCTAATACCAATTCATACATGTCCTTATCATAAGTAGGATACTAAAAGTTGCTCCACTTAGTTTTTCACTGAAATAAGCAATTGGTCACCTTTTAGTGATTTTATTGGCTATTTTGCAATCAATGCACATTCTCCATGTCTCATCATCTTTGTTGGATACAAGCAATATTGAAACTATACATTAACACATGTTGTCCCTCAAATATCCATTTATCATAAGCTCGTCAACTTGCCTTTGAAACTCTTTTGTCTCCTCAAGATTACTTTTATAGCTTAATCAATTTGGAATTGTTGCACCATGGATGAATTGAATTTGATATTTTATTTCCCTTAAAGGTGGCAATCCACCTAGTTCTTTGAAAAAAAAAAATCACCAAATTCTTATAAAAGAGAAACAACCCTAGGCAAAGAAGTGTTAAACTCATCAATACTAAAATAAGTCTCTTTGTACAAAAGTACAACAATAAGTTGTGTTGAATAGAAAACTCTTTTCTCTTGGTATCATCTCTTTTCTCTCCTTTCTTTCCCCCCTTTCCCCTCTTAGACTTGATTTCTTTTCTCCTCTCTCTTTCTTTTTTAATCCCCAATCAATTTTCATAAACCTTTTAAGGTTTATCATTTATTACAAAAGAGTACCTATTCTTAAACCTATCAAGTATGACACGCTGACCATATTGCCACGGTCTTTCCAACAAAATATACCTAGCTTGCAAGGGTACAACATCACAAAAAACCTTATTAGTATATCTCCCAATAGTTAACAATACCAACTCTTACTTATTTACCTTAATTTCACCACACCCATTCAATTATTAAAACTTATATGAGCTAAGGTGTTTCATGGTAAATAAATTAAACTTTTCAACTAAAGTAGTGCTAGTTATATTTGTACAAGTACCCTCATGAACAATCATACTACATACCTTATCTTTAATATGACATCTTGTATAGTAGATACTACCTCTTTGCACTTCATCATCTTTCTTAGTTTGTATGCTCAATACTTGTCTAGTCACCAACACATCTCTCTCAATTAGGTACTCCTCTCAATCACTTGTATCATCTAATGATGGCATGGAGTCATCATCAAACTCATATTTAGTCTTAATATCACCATTATCCCATAACTCCATGGTATGCTTATTAGAACATTGAGATGCAATAAGTCCCTCTCTTAGACATTTAAAACATTTAATATCTCTATTTTTACTAGGTTGGAAATTAAAATTAGTTTTTTACTTATTATGGCTTACTTCCTTACTCTCATATGATTCAACCTTAGAATTGTAATAAGTCCTCTTTTCCTTTTTACTCCAAGTTAGCTTTTAGGATGAAGTGGAACCCAATGTCTATCTAAATCATGTGGAACCCAAATTCTATCGAAATCATACAGAACCCTTTCATTTAAGCCCTTTCGTTTAAGTTACCTCTCAACTTTCATTATTATGTGCATAATGTCTTCCAACTCCACATAATACTACTATTCAACTATATTAATTATATCTTTATTTAACCCTTGTAAGAACCAAGCTATGGTTACTTTTCTATCCTTCTCCATATTAGCCTAAATCATGGTAATTTCCATCTCCTTGGGGCTCCTTAAGTGAGCCTTTAGTACAAATCCCTATAATAGTGATTAGGAATGGAACCTCTTCACTATGATAGCCCTCATCTCCTCCCATGTATTAGTAAACCTTTCATGATTCCTTCTTCTAGTCAAAACAAGTTGATCCTAGCAAATAATAGCATAATTAGTACATTCAACTGCAACAAGTTTCACTTTTTCTCTTCAAAGTAGTTGTGATAGCTAAAGACCAAATCAACCTTCTTCTCCCATTTTAAATAGGTTTGTTGATCATTTTTTCCTTGAACTAGAGGAATTTTCATTTAATGCTACCAAAATTACAATCATAGGTGTCTTACTTCCTATGATCTCTTTGACCATTTCTATTATTGACAATTCTAACCAAAGTAGTTAGATCATCAAATTCATTATCTTCTACATTATTTACATGACCATAGTCTTATATCATACTTTTTTGTATTAGGAACCTCACAGCCCCCATACCTCCTTGGCAATTTTGCTATTGTATTGGCTTGTTTCTTCGTCATATCTCTCATATTAGTAAATTTGATGTTCATTCACTTAAATTGTAGTTGCATAAATTTGAACATGAATGACACATCACTACCCTCCTCCTCAGCTCCACCTTTGTCTTTAGAAGGTATAGTGTTAATTCTACACAAAATGGCTAAGATACCTCAACAAAACACTCCCTTATGTGTTTTACTCAAAAATAGTGTCACACTACCTCATGTTCATAGCCTTTAAAGATTTTTTTTTAATATGTGTTTATACTCTTACCTTTTACCACTTAAATGTTCTCTCTCAATTCTTTATTAAATTAAAAAACCTCAATCAAAGTCATTTTATTACTAATTAATTCTAATAAATTAGAATCAAAGAAATTTAGAAAAGCATAATGAATAAAAGTTATAGGTTAGAAAAAAGCAATAAGATTAAATTGTAATACATAAAAAGAGAATAATTAAATTTGAATTCTTGTAGGAACTAGAAAGCAACAAGGTCTACTTTTTAACCTAATTAAACAACATTTACTTCTTAAATAGGGATAAATCAATTATAATCTTTCGTTCCCTTTTTTCTTTCTTTCTTCTTTTCTTCTTTTTCTAGTTCTTTATTTTTTTATGTGAATTTAAAAACAAGAAGAGATAAACTAGGGTTTGTAGATTAAAAGAACAAAAGGGTATAAAATGTTGCCAAGAAGAATAACAAGAGAAAAACTTAAAGTTTAATAAAAAAAAAACTTAACTTAGAGCCAAACTCTAATATCAACTGATGTGAACCCCAAAAGATAGGGCTTAGGGACTTAACATGTAAAGGGAATTAAGTAAAAATCCAAGAAAGTTAAATCAAATTTCAATCCTTAATCCCTAGACCTAATGTTTAAAGGATCATGAACTTAAAGTATAAAGAAAGATATGGATGTCACACTCTAGAAAAGAATGAATTTAAGAGTAATAAGTCAAGTTAAACATTATAAAAAGAGTTAGCTCTTGATAAGTTCTTTAGTTCTTAAAAGAATAGAAAGAAAAAATTCTCACTTTTCAATTCACATAATCGCCTACCTTTTAACAATGAAATCAAATCTATTTATAAGTTGAAATAACAATCTTAAAAATTGTAAAAGTAGAGACCATGATATATTCCTAAAAAATAAGAACACTTTTATTTTATTATAAACTCTTATTTTATGAAAATTTCTTACTTTATAACAAACTTTTACTTAAAAGTAGGTTTTATTACTTATCCTTATTCCAATCAAATTAATGAAGTTTTGGGCCTTCTTTCAAATTTGAATTCACATCATTTGCAACTTAATTGCCTGAATATTCTCAATCAACCCATTTAGTGTTTCTTTCATTTTTTTAGCCCTTGAACATGTCATTGGCCTTTCATGAATGCCTAATGGATCCTTAGAAGTCATCCATGCATCAACTCTTCTATAAATCTCATCACCGTAATGTATCAAATACAAAACCCAATAGTACGTTAACTATATATCTCTATAATTTCCTTAAAATTGAAGGGGATGTTGTTAAAGGGATTCAAACTTGAACCAATATGGAAAGAGACATGCTAAATTACCACCAATCGCATATATTGGGTGGTACTTTTCATTCCTTATTTAAGTTCTCTCTTTGTGTAAAGGCTATTAAAAGGACACATTTATGCCAACATGATGGACTATATTTATGAATTCATTTACAAATGGTTTATTTTAATTATGGCCTCATTTACCAATGATCAATTATATTTAGGGACAATTTTGCACCATGTGGCTCAAAAAATTTTCATTTCAAGACTTATGGTTTCAAATTCATCAATTTAATGTTATATGGTGGTTTTTCACTTATAAAAAAAAACAAAAATCTATGTTTGTTCTATTAATTTTTTTTAAATCCAATCCACTAAAATTTCTATTAGATTATTAAAGATAGGATATACAAGTATAACCCTCTTTGGTAGTGTATTTCAATTTGTATTAAGGTGACTAAAAACTAGTTTGGACCTAAATAACTAAAAATAGTGTTTGGTTTTACTTTTTAAAAATGTGTTTTACAAACACACACACCACCTAAAATAGAGGTTTTGGAAAAGCAACAATTTGTTGCTTTTAGCCACCACCAAACAAAAAAGGCAAAAACTGAATTGTGTTTTTATTTTAATAGAAAAAAATATCCTTAATTATTTCACCATCATTGTTAAAGAGTTAAAAAAAAAAGTAAATGTATGTATAACAAACATCGGTTGAAAAACAAAATGTACTAAAAAGGGATTAAAGGTAATGGAAACAACTACATAAAAAGACCTGATTAAGATGGTATCCCATGAAAGGAACAATTCTTGTTATTCAGACATGGTGGGGGGGAGTAGATTAAGGTGAGTTTTAACATAATTCTTTTGTACATAAACACACACACCTCTTGAAATGGAGGTTTAAGAAAAGCAACAATTTGTTGCTTTTAGTCACCACCTAACAATTTAGGCAAACACTAAATTGTGTTTTTATTTTAATAGAAAAAATATCCCTAATTCTTTCACCTTTATTATTGAAGAGTTCAAAAAAAAAAAGTAAATGTAAGTATAACAAACATCAATTAAAATACAAGATGTACCAAAAAGGGATTAGAGGCGATGGAACAAACTACACAAAAGAGACCTAATTGAGATGGGATCCCATAAAAGGATCAATTCTTTTTATTAAGATGTGGTGAGAGGAGTGGATTAAGGTGAGTTTTAACACTATTCTTTTTCACTCAAAAATATTATTTTTGATAAGTTTAGGATACTAACAATGCCCTTTATTTTACAATAATGTTGGCTAATCTACCTATGAAAAGATTTCAAGAATCTAGTACTGAATTAGAATCAAGAAAAAATTACATGTCTTGTTTAGGGATCTAGTGGCCATAAGAAGATATGTTGTTGCACCTTTGCCAACTACTTTATGCATTAATGATGGCGTTGAGACTAATCATCTAACTCAATACAAAAGTATTGTATTAGAAGTTAGATGTAAGACTTAACCTTATTGATTCCATAGATAAATTATTTAGAGGTTCTAAGATACAATAGGGGAATGTAAATATTAGCACAAGTGATGTAGCAAGAAGAAATGAGACCAATAAGAAAAGAGTTATAAAATGAAATTTCTTGCGAAAAAAGGTTCTAAAGGGTACAAAATGACAATATAAAGGGGTAGCCACTTTTAAAGAAACAATTGATTTGTTGGTTCATAATGTTGTTAAAAATAGGAAAATAGAGTTGCCAAGATGTTTTTTATGTGATGTTATGAAGGATTTCCATTCTTTAACAAGTGTTGAAGAAGATAATGACCTTTTTATGGATGCCATAGATTTAATCTAAGAGAGTAGAAATAAAGATATTTATTTTGCATTGATGACTAAATAAGCCAAGTTGCATTAGTTGCATTATCAATTTAAGTAGCACAAAACCCAATAGATGCCTTAGATTAAATAGGCATGTTAGTTTCTCTAGTTACTAACATATTTTGGTGTACGTGACATTACATATTATTGGATATATTTATTAGTTAACATTTTTTTTCATTTATTTATTTTTAGCGATCTAAGAAACATTGGATACATCTAGTGTTTTACATATTAATATAGATATATTCTTTTCTTTTTCATAGATATGACTAATGATTATGAAAATCTTTATGGAGAATACAATGATAATGATGTTAACAATGAAGACAGACTTCGACTATTAAAAGTGACTACCATTGGTGCTATTCATACCTATCATTATACATATATACACAAAAAAAACCCTTGTATAACCTTTTATCAAATAGGGATAAAATAAGTGATTGAATTAATATAAGACAATGAGGTACGATGTCTCAATATGTTCAAAATAGATAAAGGAACATTACTTTAGTTATGCACTAATCTACAATAGAATTATGGGTTAATGCCTTTGTAGAGAATGTCTTAGATTAGGAAAGTGTGCATCTTTTTATACATAATTACTATGGTTGAATCTAATAGATCAATCGACAAATATTTTTAGCACTTTGGGGAAGCAAGTAGCAAAAATTTGCAAAAATCTTATCAATAGTTTTATCACTTGCAAAAGATATTATCAAACCTCATGACCCTAATTATAGAAATATCCCACCACAAATTCTCTATGATGGCAGATATATGCTGCATTTCAAGGCACTTTTTTGATATTTTTTTTATAATAGCAAATAATTAACTTTTGTTTAAACTTCTTGTACACTAAATTTAATTTTATCAATTAGATATAAGCATGAGTATGTTTTCATAATAGGATTGCACAAGAGTAATAGATGGAACATATGTATGTACCAGTATTACTATGGAAGATAAAGTATGATTTATTAAAAGAAAAGTCATACTAATATAGAATATCATGGTTGCATGTAATTTTGATATGCAATTCACTTTTGTATTAGCTTGATAGGAGGATAAAATAGATGATGTACACATTTTTATTTCAACTATTAATAATCTAGATCTTAATTCCCACATACCCTAACAAGTACTAATCATAACATATTTTTTTCTTTTCAAATAAATATTTGATATAAGCAATTATTCACTTCAAAATTCTTTATATAAATAAATATAAGAAAATATTATCTTGTTGATGGATATTATAAAAGTATAAAATATCATTTACCTAAATTTCAAAACGATTGACCACAAAGAGGATGTAATGAAATCTTTAATTATGCACATTTATCATTAAGAAGTTGCATTGAAAGAGCATTTGGAGTATGAAAAAGAAGATGGAAGATCATCTTATTTGATGTTATGTTATTTATTTAAAGTGTAAAGAAATATTGTTATTATAACAATGACATTATATAATTATAATCATCAAAAATTTATAAATGTTCCAATTTTTTATCATTATCCTAATATTGTACCACATGATATTTTTTTTTCATGTTGACAAAATTTCTCGAGATGGATTCCTCAATGATAGTAAAATGACATAAATTATTTTTCTTTGTGAGGAAATTACTTCTAATTTGATGAAATAGAATATTTTTTGTTTTTTATTTTGGTCTCTTTTTTGACAAGTTCATTTTTTTGAAAAAAAAGTATATTTTTTATATTTGATAAATATAATATTTATTTTTTAAGTTATTTTCACAATTAAATATTAGTTAAAATAAATTACTTTAATTATAGAAAATTAAATTAATATTTTTATTTTTTAATAAAATAGTACAATATAAAAAATGAATCGTATAAGTCATTGGTAAGGTCTAATATTTAATTCATAAATTGAAATAAGAAATTAGTAATTAAGTTATTAAGAATAAAGTAAATTATTAATGACATTTTTATAATCATTTTACATGCTAATAATTATTTTAACTGTAATTTTACTAAACATTAAAAATTCTTTTGGATTTTCCTCACCTTATTGTCACCATTATTATCAAACAACTTGTAACTTTGGGTAACATAATTTTTAGTTTTAATATTCAAATTTACACCACTTTATCTCATAGTATTGTCAAACATGATTTATATTGATGATCAAATCTATGTTGAAAATACCCTTACTCGTGACAAATACCTAACCAAGAATAAAAAATGGAAACAAAATTATATAAAAAGAATCCTTTCTCTAACTTTGAACTAGTCAACCAAATCAACTCCTTTGGTAGTTCCCAAAGTTCATAAGGATAAGCATTAAGCATTTACTACATGGTATAATAACCTCTTATAATTCAAGGAAAATTAACAAGCTGAGGTAGTACAGAGCACAGTCAATGTATCTTGACAAAAGAGAAAAGTTCAAAATTGAAACTTTAAAGTGCAACAAGAAAAAATGGGAAGGAAAATTGTTTCCAAATATTTGCTCTTTAGACACTAAATAGAAGATTTCTTTTCCCTTTCATTTAGAGACACTATAACCAATTAGCAAGAATAAAGAAGAAAGAAATGGAAAAGGAATGGTAAATACAACTAAAAAAAGAAAAAAAAAAATTATATGCTAAATTCAATTCACATTCTATAAAATAAATAATGAGTTATGGGATAAAGTGAGGTATATAAACCTTCAAGCAACAAAAAAAAAAATGGAGAATAATGTTGTGACACGTTTCAAAGTCATTCACCATAAAGTCGTCCTTCAGTTCATCATCCTTTATCTTCTCCACTTTTATCTTTTGCCTAACTTTTTCATCCTTCTCCTTCATTGATGAAGCCTTGCTCTATTCGCAAATAAACCTTGCATATTTGGGGCAAGGTAAGTATTCTTGAAAGCTTAAAGATGGGAAGTAAATCTTTACAGTAGAGCAATCACATAACATCTTGACTTCTACATCACTCATAGCTTGGGATTCCACTCTAGCCATTGCTTCACAACAAGGTTTGCCTAGACCATGAAAAACTTATGCATGTAACGGTTGCACAGGATGATAAGTTCATGTTGCGCAACTACATCTTATAGTTTAGCATGATAGGGATGTAGTTTGCCTTACAAATGTTGCAAGATATGATTGGGAGAAAGCAAAAGAAAGTATAGAGCTCCATTACAAGATAGGGAGTTAAAGAGATAAACCTTTAGCATCCTAGAGAAAAGGAAGAATGTGCCTGTATATAGCCTCAACTATCTTTCATATTTACATAATATTATTAATTTTATAACATGAAGATGTTAAGTGACATACTTCATCTTCATTTGAGTTTAATTTTAGAGGAGAAGGTTAAGGGATTTTTTCTTTTAAGCTCTTTTTAATTTTTTTTCTTCAATTAGAGGTTCAATCATTCTCTTTTTCATTTATTTTCCTTATATTTACAATTTTCCATCTCATTTAAGGAAATTAAATAGTTTGGCTACATTAAAGTCCATCAAATAAAGGAGTTATTGCTTTTAAATAATTTTATTTACCAAGTGAGAATCCTTTAATGTTTGTAACATGAGGTTGTTGACAAATTACTTGGCAAGAAGGCTTTTCCTTTCATTACAAGCATTCACACACAATGACCATGCAATTAACATCTATGTCTATGCTGAAGTTTAATTTTGTTGTGACATTCATATTAATACACCTTGATTAGTCAATTGAACTCTATAAAAGAAAAAAAAAGTTATTCATTTTTAATAGCTTTTCCTACTAGCTAGAATGGTCCATGACCTAAAAAATGAGACAAACACTTTATTTCTAGCTAATAAGGCTTCCCCTTTATTCAAATGAGTCATTTTTAGAAAGAAATCATTAAATTACTTTAAATATGTACACTAGTCATTGATTTCACTACAAGATGCACATTATTATGTCTTGGGTTATGTGAATCCATCAAAGTCCATTCAATAAAAAAGCTATTATTCTTGATTAGTTTTTTTAACTATGAAAGAACCATTTATTACATGAAATATAAGGCTGTCTCTAGATTATTTGATAGTTAAACTTCTCTTTTGGGTTATCTAAATGAATTGAAGTTCATAAAAGAAATAAGCTAATCACTTTGAATAGCTTTCGTAATTAGAAAAGAATCCTTCATTGCTTACAACTTAAGACCATTAATTGATTTGTTGACAATAAGGTTTCTCCTTTCATTGTATGGAATCATTCACACAAAATGAGTTTGCAATTGACATTGGATATGTTTGCTAATGGTTCAATAACTAATTTTTCGAATCCCAATCACAAACTTGAAAAAAAAAAGGTCTAATAAAGGTCAAAATTGTTATAAATAATGCACAATTAGGTTGGAAACATTACTCAATTGAAATTTTTCATTAATTGCCAACATGTGGCCTGACTAAAAGACTATATGGCCAACTAGCTTCATCCCTAATCAGATTTTTAATCTACATAGAATTTTTTTCTTTCTCTCTCATTATAAGACATACTTTTTCTCTCTTTTCCTTCTTATTCTTTCTCTCTTCCATCTTCATTTTCTCTCTCTCTCTCCCTCCCACTCTCACTCCCTTTTTGATTTGGTAGCAAACCCAAAGGAAAATGCCACTCAAGTAAGAGAGTTT
>JAHOYR010000008.1:6301759-6321881 GCA_023213295.1 Bruguiera hainesii
CAGCTTTGTTAGCTGTCATTATTTACCATTACCTGTCCCCCGTACTTCTTTCTAAAGTTTCTATAATTGATACTTATTTTCCACAAGTTTGTTAGTGTAAAGACAAAAGTTAATTTCAAAATCATTTTATTTGAATGAGTCCTTGCAATGAAAGGAAGAGCCTTGATAGTAAGAAATGAAAAAACAATCTCCTTATTCAAGAAATGAAGCATTCAATACTTATTCAAGAAATGAAGCATTCAATATCGGTAAGAAAAGCTATTCATTGTCAATGATTCCTTCATTTGAAGGAATTTGAAGGATTCAAGGTACCAAATGTGCATAAATGTACTTGTTGCAATGGATATAGTGTTTCTTGTAAATGAGTCCTTACAATGAAAGGAGAAGCCTTGTCAACAAGAAATGAAGAGAGTGTCTCATTGTTCAAGAATTGAGCTACTCCTGCAAGGATATCTGAAGAACAAATCAAGTTGGGGGCTTTCCCATTCTCCTTAGCAAGCCTTGCATAATGGATTGGGTCTACTAAATACCTTTAAGATCCATCACCACATGGAATGAGATGAAGAGGCTATTCTTGGGCAAGTGCTTTTCTGCTTATAGAGTAGCTCCTATTCAAAATGAGGTATGTGGCATTTGATAATACAATAAAAGTCCCTATATGAACATTGGGAATGTTTAAGAAGCTTTTGCACATGTTGTCCCCTTCACCAAGAAATTGGTTACTATTATGAATATATTTTCATGCATATTACAGATCAATTAAAGGCATTTTTTATTTTTAGTATTATTTATATAACAATATAGTCACCAATAAACCTTATAGATAAAGTCCATGGAATAAAATATATTTTACAAAGTTAATTATTATAAGATCATAATTATGAGATATTTATTGCATCAAAGTATTATTCCTAATATTCTTAATTGATGCACCATCAAGACTTGACATTAATGGAGCTATGAGACTAGCACATATCATGATTGTTTGTTATAAAGAAAGTAGTTGATCTCATAAATTAAAGTATAAAGGTACTTAAAATAAATATACGAGTGCTTGTTAGTTAAACAAGTTCACTAAATTGACCCTCTTGGGTCTTGAGGAAAAAGATCAACAAATTTGATGAGAAGCTTAGAAATGATGTATGGAAGACTTCAAAGGTTGTCAAAGGTCCATTGCACATTCCAAAAGGCCCAATGACATAAGCTAGAGCCAAAAAGATGAAAGAAACACTAAATGGGATGATTGAGGACATTCAAGCCAACCAAGTTACAAATGGTGCGAATTCAAGCTGAAAAGAGAGTTAAGGCCATATTAATATGATTTGAGTACTTAATGGGTTAAGACTAAGTAATAGCATTCATTCCTAAATAGGAGTTTATCTTAAATAAGTGATAGTTATAAAAGTGAAAGTTTTATATGTAAAAATTTGTCCCAAATCCTTATTTAGGAGGTTCTCTTAAATAAGGATTTGTCCTAAATAAGAATTTATGTCTCTTTAAGATTGCTATCTTAGCCTATAAATAGGCACCTCATTGTGAACTTTGGAACATAAAACAACTTTGAGAAAAATACAAAGTAAGGGTTTTCTCCTTTGGTTTTTTTGAGAACAAAAGAACTTATCAAGAAGTACCTTTTCTTGTGGGATTCAACTCATATATCCCTTTACCTGTACCTAGCCATCTCTAGGTTGATTTATCTATGAACTTTATACTAGGGTTACCATGATAAAAAAGGGGTAGGGATTCTGTATTTGTTGTTATTGATATATTTTCAAAGATGACACACTTCATCCCATGCCATAAAATTGATGATGCAAGCAATGTGGCTGACTTATTATTTAGAGAAGTAATACATTTGCATGGCATGCCACAAAGCATTGTTTCAAACCGATATAGGAAGACTTTAAGGGGTAAGTTAGGAACTAAACTATTGTTTTCAACTACTTGTCATCCATAAATTGATAGGTAGATTGAGGTGGTTAATCAAACTCTTTCTACTTTTTTGCATGTTATTATTCGAATGAATTTGGAAATATGGGAAAATTGTTTACCATATGTCTAGTTTGCATTTAATATGAGTGTTCATTCTGCTACTAATTACTCTCTATTTGAAATTGTATGTAGTTTTAATCTATTGACTCTTTTGGATTTGATGCCTATACTTGTCAATGAGTATGCTAGCTTAGATGGTGAATGCAAGGCTGACATGGTTAAAAAAATTGCATGAGAAGGTGTGGCAATATATTGAAAAATGGACTGAGTAATATGCATCCCATACCAAAGAAGGTGTTGTTTGAACTTGGTGATTGGGTGAGGAATAGTTCCCAACTTAAAAGCATTCAAAGCTACAACCTAGAGGAGATGGTCCATTTCAAGTTGTAACATGAATTAACAACAACACCTATAAGTTGGACCTTTTCAATAAGTATAATATGAGTGTAACATTTAATGTTTCTGATCTTTCCCCTTTCAATGCAGGTGATGATTTGAGAACGAATCTTTTCGGGGAAAGGGTGAATGATGAGAAGCTCAGAGATGATGGGTGGAAGGCTTCAAAGGATGTAATAGGTCCATTGCACATTCTAAAAGACCCATTAACACAAGCTAGTGCCAAAAAGAGGAAAGAAGTACTAAATGGACTAATTGAGGACATTCAGGCTAACAAAGCTACAAATGGTGTAGATTTAAACTTAAAAGAGAGTCAAGGCCTTATTAATATAATTGGAGTACTTAATGGGCCAAGAATAAGTAATAGCATTCACTCCTCAATAGGAGTTTATCCAAAATAAGTGATTGTTATAAAAGTGAAAGTTTTCTATGTAAGAATTTTTCCTAGACAAGAATTTCTCCTAAAAAGGATTTTCCCTAAATAGAAATTTATGCTTCTTTAGAATTGCTCTCTTAGCTTATAAATAGGCACCTCCTTGTAAGCTCTGGAACATTAGACAAATTTGAGAGAAATAAAAAGTAAGGGTTTTCTCCTTTAATTCTTTCAAGGACTAAAGAACTTATCGAGAGGTACCTCTTGTTATGGCATTCAACTCCACTTATCACTCCTAATTCTTTTATTTTCTAGAGTGTGTCATTCATATCCTTCTTAAATACCCTAGGTCCATATTCCTGTGAATATTGGGTCTAGGGTTTGTGTTATTAAAATTTGATTTAGATTTCCTGGATATTCTTTAATTCCTTATGTGTGTTAGGTCCCTAAACTATGTCTTTTTCAGGGTTTGTGCATCAAGTTCCTTTAAAATACTTTTCAAGAACAATAGAAGTGTTGAACATTGTTGATAAAAGCAATCTTATTATTAATTATAATCTATCTTAAGCTGCATATTACTAGTAAAAGGTACCTCTTTATATGGTGAAACTATAACATCACGGTCTTTTATTTTTATACATAAATTAAGTGCAAATGGTGAATACTATTAACCCTTTTTCCAACTTATAAGCATTGTCATTAATTCATACTACTACTTGAAATGGACCATCTCCTCTATTCTATAACTTTGAATGCTTTTGAGCTGGGGTGATAAGTTGTTGTATACCACAAGAAGAATTAGTTTTTGATAAGTTCTTTAATTCTTAAAAGAATCAAAGGAGAAAATTTTTCAATTTACATAATCATCTGCTCTTTAACAAGGAAATTAAATTTATGTCTAAGTTGAAATAACAACCCAAAACATAGAGACAATGATATACTCCTAAAATATAAGATCTCTCCTATTTTATAACAACTACTTTATAACAAACTTTTACTTAGAAATTGATTTTATTACTTTTACTCTAACATATACATTCAGGTCAACCAAACTACAAATGGTGTGAATGGGTCAGAGTTATGTAATAGTATTTAGTCCTAACTAAGAGTTTGTCCTAAATAAGTGTTTGTTGTAAGAGTGAAAGTTTTTTGAATAAGAATTTGTCATAGATAAGAGTTTATCATAAATAGAGATTTGTCCTAAATAGTAATCTTTCTGTTTTAGGGTTGCTACCTTAGGCTATAAATAGACACCTCTTTATAAGCTTTAAAATCAGACAATTTGAGTGAAATAAAAAGTGAGAGTTTTCTCCTTCAATTCTTTCTAGAACTAAAGGGCTTATTAAAAAGTAACTCTTCTTGTGACATTGAACCCAACTTATCACTTTCAATTTCCTTCTTTTTTAAAGTGTGGCATCCGTATTCTTTTTAATACCCTAGGTTTGTGTTTCTTTAAATGTTAGGTCTGAGGTTTGTGATTAAAGTTTGACATAGCTTTCTTGGGTATTTTTTCATCTGTTGCATTCATTTGGAAATGAATATTATAATGTGCATGTTACAATGAATATTATATTTGGTGGAAAAGCAAATGTTTGTTTCATGATTTTTTTTTTTTTTTGAATGAGTCTTTACAACAAAACATGATGGCATGGAGGAACCAATGCAAGGAGGGCTTTTAAGTATCCATTGAATATTCACAAAAGGCCAATGATACGTTTAGGCACTAAAAGGATGAAAAAACAAACACTCAATGAGCTGATTAAGGATATTTAGGCCAACCAAGTTACAAATGACATGAATTCAAACTTGAAAGAAGGCCAAGATTTTATTAATATGATTGGATTGTTAAATGTGATAGGGTTAAATAACAAAATCCATTCCTAAGTAAGAGTTTGTTATAAAATAGAAGTTTACAATAAAATAGGAGTGATCCTATATTTTAGGAGTATATCATTGTCTTTACTTTCAAGGTTGTTATAGACTTAATTTCATTATTAAAGAGCAAATGATTATGTGAATTGAAAAATGAGAATTTTCTCCTTTAATTTTTTTGAAAACTGAAGAACTTATTAAGAACTAACTCTTCTTGTGGTGTTCAACCCAACTTATCATTCCCAAATTCGTTATTTTCTATAATGTGACATTCATATTCTTCTTTATACTTTAGGTTCATGTTCCCTTAAACATTAGGTCTAGGGTTTGCACGATTGAAATCTGATTTTGCTTTCCTAAGTTCTTACTTCATTCCTTATACATGTTGGGTCCTTGTAAGAACCATTTATTTAGCAATTGAACAAAAAATACTTGTAAGAAAAGCTAATCATTATCAAAGACACATTTGTCTAATATAATTCAATAGATTCCTAGTACCGAAGGTGTATAGTTGTGCTTGTTGTAATAAATATAATGTTTATTGTGGGCATAATAGTTATTTTTCAAGATCATTTTGTGTGAATGAGTTTTTGCAAGGAAAGTTGTAGTCTTGTTAAGAAGAAATGAAGAGATGGTCTCATTATTTAGGAATTGAACCATCTTTTGGGCTATTTATACAATGATACGCATAAACTCGATCATCAAAATAAGTCAATTTTTTCCCACCATCTAATGTTGATTCTTTATAGCAACTAGGGGACATGTTTAATGTCTACATCCAGTACATTTACTTGCTTTGCCATAATAGTATAATCTCATTTTATAATCCATGAGACATGATATCATGGGGCAAACATTAGTAATGGGCCTTAATATTATAATCTCACTTTATAATAGTTGTTATTTATGATAGACTTGATTGAATATAGATCACTGAAGATGTATTTACATGATTGTTGCAAGGAATTTAATGCTTGATAGATACACAAAAAGTAATTTCATGATCATTTTGTGGAATTGACTCATCATAACAAATGGAGAAGCCTTGCTAGTAAAAATTGAGGTGATGATCTCATCTTTTAGGCCTTGAACTAATCAAACCAAGTAAGAAAAGCTAATCAGCATCGATGAATCCTATGGTGAAATTTAATTGATTTAGACTATCAAAGGTATAATAAGTACTTGTGGCATTGAAAACAATGTTTCTTGTTGAAATGAAATGATGCGGAAAACCCCAAAAAGATATAGCTTAGGGACCTAATGCACACAAGGGATTAAAAAATAACCAAGAAAGCTAAATTAGACTTTAATAACACAAACCTTAGTCCCAACATTCAAAGGAACATGAACCTAGGGTATTTAAGAAGGAAATGGATGTCACACTCTAGGAATGAAAGGCATTGGGAGTGATAAGTCAAGTTAAATGCGACAAGAAGAAGTACCTCTTGATAAGTTCTTTAGTTCTTAAAAGAACCAAGGGAGAAAACCCTTAACTTAAAATTGTCTGATGATCCAGAGCATACAAGGAGGTGCCTATTTATAGGCTAAGATAGCAATCCTAAAAAGGCACAAATTCGTACTTAGGAAAAATCTTTATTTAGGAAGAATTTCTATCTAGGGACAAATTCTTGCACAGACAATAAACTCCAAATTAGGAGTGTATACTATTACTTAGTTCTGACCCATTAAGTACCCCAATCATATTAATAAGGCCTAAACTCTCTTTCAAGTTTAAATTTGTACCATTTGAAGCTTGGTTGGGTTGAATGTCCTTAATCAGCCCATTTAGTGTTTTTTTCATCTTTTTGGCTCTAGTTCATGTTATTAGGCCATTTGGAATGTGCAATGGACCTCTTGCATCCTTTAAAGCCTTCCACCCATCATATCTAGGGTTCTTATCATTCCCCCTTTCCTTGAAGGGATTTGTCCTCAAATCATCACCTACATTAAAAGGGGAAAGATCAGAAACATTAAATGTTGCACTCACGTTATACTCACTGAGAAGGTCCAACTTATAAGCATTGTCATTAATTCATGCTACAACTTGAAATGAACTATCTCCTCTAGGTTGTAGTTTTGAACACCTTTAAGCTAGGAACCGTTCCTTGTGGATATGCACCCAAACCTAATCATTAAGTTCAAAGACCACCTTCTTTTGCCCTTTGTTGACATGGGATGCATATTGTTTAGTTCTTTTTTCAATATGTTGCTATACCTTCTTATGCAACTTTTTTACCATGTCAGCCTTCCATTCACCATCTAAACTAACATACTCATTGATAGGTATAGGTACCAAATCTAAAGGTGTCAACGGATTAAAACCATTTACAATTTCAAATAGAGAGTAACTAGTGACAGAATGAACACTTCTATTATATACAAACTCATCATGCAATAAACAATCTTCCCATGTTTTTAACTTTGTTCAAATAATAGCATGCAAAAGACTAGAAAGAGTTCAATTAACCACCTCAGTCTGCCCATTAGTTTGTGGATGACAAGTAGTTGAAAACAATAGCTTTACTTAACTTACCCCACAAAGTCTTCTAAAAATAGCTTAAGAACTTTGTATCCCAGTTTGAAACAATGCTCTAAGGCATGCCATGCAAATGTACTACTTCTTTAAAGAATAAGTCAACCACATTACTTGCATCATCATTTTTATGGCATGGGATGAAGTGTGCCATCTTTGAAAATCTATCAACAACATCAAATTCACAATCCCTACCCTTTTTTTATTGTGGCAACCCTAGTACAAAGTCCATAGATAAATCAACACAACGATGACTAGGTATGGGTAAGAGGGTATACAGGCCATGGGGTAAAACTGTAGATTTATCTTGTTTACATGTTATGCATTTCTCACATAACCTCTCAACATCTCATTTCATGTGTGGCCAGAAGAAATGTTTAGTTAGGACATCTAGGGTTTTCTTAACTCTGAAATGACCTATTAGACCACCCTCATAAGCTTCTATCTTAACTAACTCCCTTAAAGAACTCATAGGCATGCATAAATGATTTTTCCTAAATAAGAAACCCTTATGCCTATGAAACTTCTCAAAGCTTGACTTCTCACATACACATTAGCAAGGTTAGGATCTTTCACATATAAATCTTTAATATATTCAAATTCTAATAATTTTGGAGTCAGTATAAAGATAAGGGCACACTTGTGAGATAATGCATCAGCTGCCTCATTTTCCTTACCTTGTTTATATTTGATGATGTAGGGGAAGGTCTTAATGAATTCGATCCACTTGGCATGTCTTTTGTTCAACTTTCCTTGTCCCTTCAAGTGCTTGATGGATTCATGGTCAATATGGATGACAAACTCTTTAGGTCAAAGGTAATGTTGCCATTTGTCCAAAGTCCATACCAATGCATACATCTCTTTATCATAAATAGGATAATGGAGACTCGCTCCACTTAGCCTTTTACTAAAGTAGGAAATTATGCAAATTTTCTACATCAAAACAGCTCCAATGCCAATCCTTGAAACAGCATACTCAATCTCGAAAGTTTTTGCAAAGTTAGGTAAGGCAAGTAAGAGCGCAAAACTTAATTTTTCCTCAATGCAATTAAAAGCCTTGTTTTAATCACTATCCCACTTTAAACTCATGTTCTTTTTGATAGCCTCAGTTAGTAGTGCAACAATGGTGCTAAAGTCCTTAACAAAGCATCTATAGAAACTAGCCAAACCATGAAAGCTATGCACATTACTAATTAACTTAAGTGTAGGCCAATCACGGATTGCCCTAACTTTTTCCTCTTCAACCTCAATACCTTTAGCACTCATAACATAGCCAAGAAATGTGATCTAATTAGTACAAAAGGAACATTTCTTTAAGCTAGCATACAATTTCTTTGAATGTGAAACACATAAAATAGAATGTAAATGATCAAGATACTCTTCCAGGCTTTTACTATAGACCAAAATATCATCAAAATACACAACCCTAAATTTACCAATGAATGGATGCAAAACATGATTTAGTAGTCACATAAAAGTGCTTGGTGTATTAGTAAGACCAAATGGCATAACAAGCCATTCATACAAACCATACTTAGTTTTGAAAGTTGTTTTCCATCCATCTCCCTCTCTTATCCTAATCTAATGATATCCACTTTTCAAACCCATCATAGAAAAGACACATAAACCATGCAATTCATCCAACATTTCATCTAACCTAGGAATGGGGTAATGATACTTTACAATGATTTTGTTGATTGCTTGATAGTCAACACATATCCTCCAACTCCCATCTTTCTTAGGTACAAAAAGGACAGGAACAACATAAGGACTCATGCTTTCCCTCACATATCCTTTCAAAATAAGCTCCTCAACTTACCTTTAAAGCTCCTTTGTCTCCTCAGGATTACTCCTATATGCTGGCTGGTTTGGGATGGATGCACCAGAGATGAAATCAATTTGATGCTCAATTCCTCTCTTAGGTAGCAATCCACTTGGGACATCGCTAAGGAATACATCTTCAAATTCCTGCAATAGAGCAACAACACTAGGCAAAGATAGGTCAAACTTGTTAGTGTTAAAGTAAGCTTTTTTGTACAAAAATACGATCATAGGTTGTTTGGCATAAAATACTCTTTTGTTATCATATTCTTTTGCATAGAAACTTTTTGTTTTCTTCTCTCTCTTGTGTCCTCACATTTTCTCCTCTCTTTTCTCCTTTTTCAATCTCTTTTTTTTGTTCACTCTCATTTTTAATCCTTAATTGATCCTCATAAGCTTGTTGAGGTGATAATGGTACAAAAGTGATGGGTTTTTTCATTCATTACAAAGGAATATCGATTATGGAAGCCATCATGCATAACTCAGCTATCAAACTACCATGGCCTTTGTAATAGAATATGGCCCACATGTATAGGTACAACATCACATAAAACTTCATCGTTGTACCTTCCAATAGAAAATGACACAAGAACTTGCTAAGTATCTTAACTTCACCACTCTCATTCAACCATTGAAGCTAATATGGCCTAGGATATTTCATAGTAGGTAAATTTAGCATCTGAACCATAGTTGTGCTAGTAACATTAGTGCAACTCCCACCATCAATAATCATACTGCATACCTTATCTTTGATGAGACACATCATCTAAAAGATGTTATCTTGTTGCACCTCATTTTCTTCCTTCACTTGCATAGTTAATGCTCACCTTGTGACGAGAACTACTCCATTAATCGGATACTCCTCTCCATCATTTTCACCCTCTAATGATGGCACATAATCATTATCTAATTCTCTTGTAGTTTCAACATCATCGTGACCTCTCAAGATCATTGCACACTTATTTGGACATTGAGATGTAATATGATCCTTGCCCAAATGCTTAAAACATTTAACATCTCTTTTTGTACTTGGTTGGAGGTCAGAATTACCTACCTCCTTGCTAGAACCCACATTCTTGCGCTTGGATAGCTCGACTTTGGACTTGTAATCAGTTTTCTCATCCTTTTTACTCCAATTCTGCTTCCAAGATAAAGTGGACCCCAAATTCTTCCTAAACCATGTGGAACCCTTTCATTTAAGTTACCTTTCAACTTTCATTTCCATATGCACCATGTCTTTTAATTTCACGTAGTGTTGTAATTCAACCACATTTGTTATGTCTTTGTTTAGCCCATGCAGAAATTGAGCCATAGTTTCCTCTTTATTTTCTTCTACATTCGCCCTAATCATGACAATCTTCATCTCCTCCCATGTATCAATAGGCCGGTCACAATTCCTTCTCTTAGTCAAAACAAGTTCACTTGCAAAGACAAAGGTGTAGCTCAGGAGGGAGTTAGTGATGTGTCCTTCATGATTAAAGCTATGCAACAACAATTTAAGTGCATGAATACCATATTTGGTGACATATGCGAGTAGATAGAGGAGCAAGCTAATACAATAGCATAGTTGCAAAGGAGACATGGGGACTATGAGGCTCATAATGCAAGAAGGCAATTAAGATAAGCCTATGACCATGAGTATGATGTAGAAGATGATGAATTTGATGATCAAACACTATGGTTATAATTGCCAATTATAAAAGGGATTATAGAGATTTTAGGAGGCAAGCCACCTATGTCCATGATTTGGGTAGTATTAAAATGACAATTTCTCCATTCCAAGGCAAGAATGATCTTGATGTGTACCTAAAAGGGGTGAAGAAGATTAAAGTGCTTTTTGACTACCACAATTATTTTGAGGAGAAAAAGGTAAAGCTTACTGTCGTTGACTTTATTGATTATTCTATTATTTAGTGAATCAACTTATTTTGACTAGGAGAAGCAATTGTGAGTGGCCTATTAATTCATAGGAGGAGATAAAGGCTATCATGAGGAGGAGGTTCGTCCCTAATCACTATTACTAGCAATTGTACCAAAAGCTGTAAGGGCTCACTTAGGGCACTAAAAGTGTGGAGGATTACCATAAGGAGATGGAGATTGCCATGATTAAGGTGAATGTAAAAGACAATAGAGAGGAAACCATGGCTTGATTTCTGCAAGGGCTAAATAGAGACATAGCCAAGGTGGTTGAGTTGCAACATTATGTGGAATTAGAAGATATAGTGCACATGACAGCAAAAGTTGAAACACAACTTAAACAAAAGGGTTCCATATGGTTTGGAAAAAATTTAGGTTCTACCTTATATTGGAATCTTAATTGGAGTAAAAGGGATTAGAAGGCCAATTACAAGTCCAAAGCCAAGCTATCCAAGAGCATGAATGTGGGTCCTACCAAGAAGGCAGATGATGATTCTATGACATCATTAGATAGTGAAATTGATTGAGAGGAGTTTGCAATTAATGGAGTAGCTCTTATCACAAGGCAAGCATTGAATGTGCTAGTGAAGGAAGAAAATAAGGTGTAATGAGATAACATCTTTCATACTAGGTGTCTCATCAAAGATAACGTATGTAGTATGATTAATGATAATGGGAGTTGTACTAATGTGGCTAGCACAATTTGAAAAGCTAAATTCACCAACTATGAATCATCTACGCCATACAAACTTTCATCTTTGAATCAAAGTGCTAAAGTCAAGGTAAATAAGCAAGTGCTTGTGTCATTTTCCATTAAACAATACCGTGATGAAGTTTTATGTGATGTTGTACCCATGTATCTGTGTCATATTCTATTAGGAAGACCATGGTAATTTAATAAGTGAGTTATGCATGATGGCTTCAAGAATCAATATTCCTTTGTAATGTATGAAAAACCCATCACTCTTGTACCATCATCACCTCAAGAAGCTCGTGAGGATCAATTAAAGATTAAAAATGAGAGTGAAATGAAAAGAGAGATTGAAAAAAGAGAGATAACAAAAACATAAAAGAGAGGAGAAAATGTGAGGACACAAGAGAGAGAGAAGAAAATAAAAGAGTATTTTATGCCAAAACAGCCTATGATCATACTTTTGTACAAAGAGGCTTATTTTAACACTAGCAAGTTTGATTTGTCTTTACTAGTGTTGTTATTTTTCTTTTGTAGGAATTTAAAGATGTATTTTCTGATGATGTCCCAAATGGATTGCCACTTAAAAGAAGAATTGAGTATCAAATTCATTTTATCCTTAATGCATCTATCCTAGACCGGCCAGTATATAAGAGTAATCTCAAGGGGATAAAGAGCTTTAAAGGCAGCTTAAGGAATTTAATTCGAAAGGATATGTGAGGGAAAGTATGAGTCCCTTTGCACTTCTTGTCTTAATTGTACTCAAGAAATATGAGACTCAGAGGATGTGTGTTAATTGTTAAGCAATCAACAAAATCATTATAAAGTATCGTTACTCCATACCTAGGTTGGATGACATATTGGATGAATTGTATGGTTTGTGTGTCTTTTTTAAAATTAATTTGAAAAGTGGATATCATTATATTAAGATGAGAGAGGGAGACTAGTAGAAAACAACTTCTAAAACTAAGTATGGTTTATATAAATGGCTTGTTAAGTAATTTGGTCTCATTAATGCACCAACAACTTTTATACGACTTTGTGGGGTAAGTTAGGTACTAAGCTATTGATTTCAACTACTTGTCATCCACAAACTAATAGGAAAACTGAGGAGGTTAATTGAACCCTTTCTACTCTTTTGTATGCTATTATTCGATTGAATTTGAAAACATGGGAAGATTGTTTACTGCATGTCGAGTTTGCATATAATAGAAGTATTTTTTCTACTACTAGATACTCTATATTTGAAATTATACATGATTTTAATCCGTTGACTCCATTCAATTAAGTGCCTATACCTTTCAATGATTATGCTAACTTAAATGGTGAATGCAAGGGTTATCATGGTGAAAAAAATTGCATCAAAAGGTGCAGCAACATATTGAAAAATGAACTAAGCAATATGCATCTGATACTAACAAAAGGCAAAAGAAGGTGGTGTTTAAACCTGGTGATTGGGTTTAGGTGCATATGCATAGGGAATGGTTGCTAGCTTAGAGGTGTTCAAAGCTATAGCCTAGAGATGGTCCATTTCAAGTTGTAGCATGAATTAATAACAATATCTATAAGTTAGACCTTCTTGATGAGCATAATGTTAATGCAACATTTAAAATTTCTGATCTTTCTCCTTTCGATGTAGGTGATGATTCGAGAACAAAACCTTTCAAAGAGAGGGGGAATGGTAAGAAGCTTAGAGATGATGGGTGGAAGGCTTCAAAGGATACAAGAGGTCTATTGCACATTCTAGAGGGCCTAATAACACAAGCTAAAGCCAAAAAAATGAAAAAAGCACTAAATGGGTTGATTAAGGACATTTAGGCCAACCAAACTACAAATGATGTGAATTCAAACTTGAAAGAGAGTCAAGGCCTCATTAATATGATTAAAGTACTTAATGGGTCAAACTAAGTAATAACATTCACTTCTAATTAGGAGTTTATCCTAAATAGGTGATTGTTTAAAAGTGAAAGTTTTATATGTAAGAATTTATCCTAGTTAAAAGTTCCTCTTAAATAAGGATTTGTCCTAAATAGGAATTTAAGCCTTTTTAGGATTGCTATCTTTGCCTATAAATAGACACCTTATTGTAAGCTTTGGAGCATTGGACAATTTTGGGAAAAATAAAAGTAAGGGTTTTCTCCTTTGGTTCTTTCAAAAACTAAAGAACTTATCAAGAGATATCTCTTCTTGTGGCATTCAATTTGACTTATCACTCTTAATTTCTCTCTTTTTTAGAGTGTGGTGTCCATACCCTTCTTTAGTACCTAAAGTTTGTGTTTCATTGAATGTTGGGTCTAAGGTTATTTTTATTAAAGTTTGATTTAGTTTTCTTGAATATTCTTTGATTCCTTGCATGTGTTGGGTCCCTAAGCCACATCTTTTGGGGTTTTCCGCATTGAGTTGGTGTTAAAGCTTGGTTTTGCATGAGGTTGGATCAATAAATTCTTCAATTTGTTGACTTGTAATTTATTTATTTTTGTTTAGTTCGTTTATTAAGCACATTATCATTCAAATGCACTAATCTATCCATTTGCAATCCTCCTTACTTTGCTTGTTTGTTTAAGTACATAACTATGAAAACGTGTTATTTTCAATTCCATTTACTGTCTCTAAGCATTCTATAGTTGTTTTTTGTTGAGCAAAAGGAAAAGGAAAAAAAAAAGGAGGAATAAAAAAAAAAGCATCAAATTCAAGTTATTCATAGGAGTTAAATGGTTTGGTCAAATTAACATAATAGTAATATAGTTTTCATGCTCAACTCCAATTCTACCATCTACTTTCTTATTATGCCATCCATGTTTGTCCTCTAGATTTAATGTCATATCTTAATTTATGTGAGTCTAGTTCATTAAATTCATTTGCCTTGATATCCTTTTTCATTTTTTTGACTCCTTATTCTTTAATTAGTTCAATTCTACCCCATTTATTGGTGAGAACCTTAGTAATGATGAGTGGAAGGCTTTAAAGGATGCAAGAGGTCCATTGCACATTCCAAAAGACCCAATAACACAAGCTAGAGCCAAAAAGATGAAAGAAGCACTAAATGGGCTGATTAAGGACATTCAGGCCAACAAAACTACAAAAGGTGTGAATTCAAGTTTGGAAGAGAGTCAAGGCCATAAAAGATTGATTGGAGTACTTAATGAGTTAGGAGTTTATCCTAAATAAATGATTGCATAAAAGTGAAAGTTTTTTGTGTAAGAATTGTCATAGATAGGAATTCCTCTTAAATAAGGATTTGTTATAAATAGGAATTTATGTCTTTTTAAGATTGTTGTCTTAGCCTATAAATAGGCACCTCTTTGTAAGCTCTGGACGATTAGACAACTTTGAGAGAAATAAAAAGCAAGGACTTTCTCCTTTAGTTCTTTCAAGAACTAAAGAACTTTTCAAGAAGTACCTCTTCTTATGACATTACATTCGACTTATCTCTCTTAATTCCTTTCTTTTCTGGAGTGTGGCATCTAAATCCTTCTTAAAGACCCTATATTCATGTTCATTTTAATGTTAGGTCTAGGATTTGTGTTATTACATTCTAATTTAGCTTTCTTAGATATTCTTGATTTCTTGTGTGTATTAGGTCCCTAAGTCACGTCTTTTGGGGTTTTCCGCATCAGTTGGTTTCAGAACCTAGTTCTAAATCAGGTTGGATCAACTAATTCTTCAATTTGCTTTCTTGTGATTTATTTATTTTTGTTTAATTTTCCTATTAAGCACATGACCATTCAAATTCACTAATCTATCCATTTGCAACCCTTCTCACTTTGCTCGTTTGTTTGAGATCATAACTAATATTGTTGTCTTAAAGTATTCTACTATTGTTTTGTGTTGAGAAAAAAAAAAAAGAAAAGAAAAGAAAAAGAGGAATGAAAAAAAAAAAAAAAAGGAAAGAAAGGCATCAAATTCAAGTAATTGATAAAAGTTAAATAGTTTGGTCATATTGACCACAATAATAATATAATTTTCTTACTCTACTTCAATTCTGCTATCTATTTTCTTATTATATCATCTACGTTTTTCCTTTAAGTTTAACCCCCTATCCTAATTTTTGTGAGTTTAGTTCATCAAATTCGTTTGCTTGGATATCCTTTTTTGGTTTTTGACTCCTTATTCTCCAATTAGTTCAATTTTACACCATTTATCTTATTCTATTAAAAAACAATCGTCTTGATTTAGCTTGTTCAGTTCTTTAAAGAGATGAAACGAGAAATTTGTGTGGTAAAAGGAAAGAGTACAAGTTCATATTGAGAAAAAGCCATAAAAATTGTAAACTTGGGGAAGTGTGACACTTTTTCTTTTGAGTGAAACACATGAGGGAGTATTTTGTAAGGTATCCTAATTAAAGGTGCAACTCAGGAGGGAGTTAATGATATGTCCTTCACAATCAAAGCTATGCGACAACAATTTAAGTGCATGAATACTAGATTTGATGATATGAGGGAGAGGATAGAGGACTAAGCTAATATAATAACAGAGTTGCAAATGAGGCATGGAAACTACGAGGCTTCTAATGCAAGAAGGCAATTGAGACAAGTCTATGACCATAAAGATGATGAATTTAATGATCGAACTACTGTGGTTAGAACTACAAACAATAGAAGGAATTAGAGAGATTTTAGGACGTAAGGTATCTATGACTGTGATTTGGGTAGTATTAAAATAACAAATCCTTTGTTCCTAGGGAAGAATGATCTTATTGTGTATGGAGAATAGGAGAAGAAGGTTGAATTGGTTTTTAATTGCCACAACTATTTTGAGGAGGAAAAGGTAAAGCTTGCTGCCATTGAATTTTCTGATTATGCTATATTTGCTGCCATTAAATCTTGAGCAGCCTATCGATACATGGGAGAAGATGAAGGCTATCATAAGGAGGAAGTTTGTCCTTAATCACTATTACAGGGAGTTGTACTGAAGGCTGCAAGAGCTTAATCAGGGCACCAAAAGTGTGGAGGACTATCACAAGGAGATGGAGATTGTCATGATTAGGGTGAATGTAGAATAAGATAAAGAGGCACCCATGGGTCGATTTCTATAAGGGCTAAATAGAGACATAGCCAATGTGGTTGAATTGCAACATTAGGTGGAATTAAAAGACATAGTTCACATGGCAATGAAAGTTGAAAGACAACTTAAACGAAAGGGTTCCACATGGTTTGGGCAGAATGCAGGTTCTACCTCATCTTTGAAGCCAAATTGGAGTAAAAGGGATGAGAAGGCTGATTACAAGTCCAAAGTTAAGCAATCCAAGTGCAAAAGTGTGGGTGTGTGCCATCATTAGAGGGAGAAAGTGATAGAGAGGAGTATCCAGTTAATAGAGTAGCTCTCGTCATAAGGAGAGCATTGATTGTGCTAGTGAAGGAAGAAAATGAGTGCAACATGATAACATCTTTTAGAAAAGGTGTTTTAGCAAAGACAAGGTATGTAGTATGGTTATTGATAATGGGAGTTGCACTAATGTGGCTAGCACAATTATGGTTGAAAAGCTGAATTTACCAACTATGAAGCATCTTTGGCCATATAAATTTCAATGGTAGAATGAGAGTGGTGAAGTCAAGGTATATAAGCCAAATGCTCTTGTCATTTTCTATCATAAGGTACCATGATGAAGTTTTATGTGACATTGTACCTATGTATGTGAGCCATTTTCTATTAGGAAAGACATGGTAGTCTAACAAATGAGTTATGCATGATGGCTATAAGAATTGTTATTCCTTTGTAATGAATGAAAAACACATCACTATTGTACCATTATCACCTCAACAAGCTTATAAGGATTAGTTAAGGATTAAAAATGAGAGTGAATAAAAAGAAGAGATTGAAAAAAGAGAAAAGAGAGGAAAAAACGTGAGGACACAAGAGAGAGAGAAGAAAACAAAAAGTTTGACTTATCTTTACTTAGTATTGTTATTTCTATTTTGTAGGAATTTGAATATGTATTCCTTGATGATGTCTCATGTAGATTGCCACCTAAGAGAGGAATTAAGCATTAAATTGATTTTATCCTAGGTGTATCCATCCCAAACCGACCAACATATAGGAGTAATCTAGAGGAGACAAAGGAGCCTCAAAGGTAAGTTGAGGAACTTATTTCAAAAGGATATGTGAGGGAAAACATGAGTCCTTGTGTGGTTCCTATCTTACTTGTACCTAAGAAAGATGGAACTTAGAGGATGTGCATTGACTATCGAGCAATCAACAAAATCACTATAAAGTATCTTCACCCCATACTTAGGTTATATGACATATTACATGAATTGTATGGTTTATGTGTCTTTTCTAAAATTAATTTGAAAAGTGGATATTACCAAATTAGGATGAGAAAGGGAGATGAGTGGAAAACAACTTTCAAAATGAAGTATGATTTGTATGAATGGCTTGTTATGCTATTTGGTCTCATTAATGCACCAAGCACTTTTATGCGACTAATGAATTATGTTTTACGTCTATTAATTGGTAAACTTATGGTTAAGTATTTTGATGATATTTTGGTCTATATTAAAGGCCCAAAAGAGTATCTTGATTATTTACATTCTATTTTAATTGTTTTACATTCTGAGAAATTGTATCCTAACTTGAAGAAATATTCCTTTTGTACTAATTAAATCACATTTCTTGGCTATGTTATGGGTGCTAAAGGTATTGAGGTTGACAAGAAAATAGTTAAGGCAATTCATGATTGACCTAGACCTAAGTTAATTAATTATGTGCATAGCTTTTATGGTTTGACTACTTTCTATAGACGCTTTGTTAGGGACTTTAGTATCATTGCTGCACCATAATTGAGATTATCAAAAGGAATATGTGTTTTAGGTAGGATAGTGATCAAAACAAAGCTTTTTATTACATTAAAGAAAAATTAAGTTTTACACCCTTCCTTACCTTACTTGACTAATGCAAAAAACCCTATAAGATGTGGCTTAGGGACCCAACACACATAAGGAATCAAAGAATATCTAGGAAAGGTAAATTAGACTCCCTAGACCCAACATTCAAAGGAACACAAACCTAGGGTATTTGAGAAGGATATGGATGCTACACTTAAAAAAGAAAGGCATTGGGAGTGATAAGTCAAGTTAAACACCACAAGAAGAGGTACTTCTTGATAAGTTCTTTAGTTCTTGAAAGAACTAAAGGAGAAAGCCCTTGCTATTTATTTCTCTCAAGGTTGTCTAATGTTGTAGAGCTTACAAGGTGGTGCCTGTTTATAGGCTAACATAGCAATCCTAAAGCTGCATAAATTCCTATTTTGGACAAATCCTTATTTAGGTGGAATTCTTATCTAGGACAAATTCTTACACATAAAACTCACTTTCATACAATCACTTATTTATGATCAACTACTATTTAGGAGTGAATGCTATTACTTAGTTCTAGCCCATTAAGTACTCCAATCATATTAATAAGGTCTTGACTTTCTTCTAAGCTTGAATTCGCACCATTTGTAGTTGGGTTGGCATGAATGTCCTCAATCAGCTTATTTAGTGCTTCTTTCATCTTATTGGCTCTAACTCGTGTTATTGGGCATTCTAGAATGTGCAATGGACCTCTTGTATCCTTTGAAGCCTTCCACCCATCATCTCTAAAGTTCTTATCACTGACTTTGTAAAAACTTTTAAGATTAAGTGTGATGCTTCAAGGATTGGCATTAGAGCTGTTTTGATGCAAGAAAGGAGCCTAATTGCCTACTTTAGTGAAAAGCTAAGTGGAGCAAGTATCAATTATTGTACTTATGATAAAGAGATGTATGCATTGGTATAGGCTTTCGAGACATGACAACATGATCTTTGGCCTAAGGAGTTTTACCCCATGGCCTATAAACCCACTTACCCATACTTAGCCATCCCTAGGTTATTTATCTATGGACTTTGTATTAAGGTTTTCATGATAAAAAAAGGGTAGGGAATTTCTATTGGTTGTTGTTGATAGATTTTTAAAGATGGCAAGCTTCATCCTATGACGTAAAACTAATGATGCAAGCAATGTGGCTGACTTATTCTTTAGAGAAATAATATGTTTACATGGCATGCGCGAAGCATTGTTTTAGATTGAGATACAAAGTTCTTAAGTTACTTTTAGAAGACTTTGTGGGGTAAGTTAAGTGCTTTAACCACTTGTCATCCATAAATTGATTGGCAGATTGAGGTGGTTAATTGAACTGATGCAAAAAAATCCCAAAAAGATGTGGCTTAGAGACCCAATGTACACAAGGAATCAAAGAATATCCAAGAAAGCTAAATCATACTGTAATAACACAAACCTTAAACCCAACATTCAAAGGAACATGAACCTAGGGTATTTCAAAAGGATATGAATGCCACACTCCAAAAAAGAAAGGAATTAGGAGTGATAAGTCGAGTTGAGTGCCACAAAATGAAGTATCTCTTAATAAGTCGTTAGTTCTCAGAAAGAACCAATGGAGAAAACCCTTGCTTTTTATTTCTCTCAAAGTTGTTTAATGATCCAAAGCATACAAGGAGGTGTCTATTTATAGGCCAAGATAGCAATCCTAAAGAGGCAAAAATTCTTA
>JAHOYR010000008.1:6329572-6345741 GCA_023213295.1 Bruguiera hainesii
AATTACAACATTTAAATTTAATTGATTATTTGTAATGCATTAATCTTGATAAGATTTTAAATTCTAAAAAGTGAAAAATTGCAATGTTTTGATTTTTAAATTTATTTTAAATGCCATTGCATTTGAATGGTAAGAAAAACATAATATTTGAACATGTTAATTGAAAAAAAAATACAAGTATTAAACTTAATTATATAGAATACGATTTAGTAGATAAATATTATAAATAGTAATCACAAATTTTAATGTTGGGTCAAGCATCTATTTGTAGAGGGGAATGGGGAGAACTTTTATTAGTGTCTATTGCATTTACTTTTTCTTAAGAAGTATGTTTCTAGACTAAAATCATATAAATGATTTCAAATTGCACTATGGCAAAAAAGACAAATAAAAGAATTACAAAATATAAATTCAATTGATTATTAGTAACGTATTTATCTTGATGAGATTTTAAATGATAAAAAGTGAAAAATTGCAATGTTTTGGTTTTCAAATTCATTATAAAGGCCATTGCATTTGCATGGTAGGCAAAACATAATATTTGAACATGTTAATAAAAAAAAAAATACAAGTAATGGATTTAATTGTATACAATATAATTTAGTGGATAAATATTATAAATAGTAGTTACAAATTTTAATGTTGATTGAAACATCTATCTGTAGAGGGGAATGAGAAAACTTTTTATCAGTGTCCACTACATTTACTTTTTCTTATGAAACATGTTTGTAAACTAAAATCATATAAATGATTTCAAATAGCACTATAGCAAAGAAGATAAAGAAAAAAATTACAAAATTTAAATTTAATTGATTATTAGTAGCGCATTTATCCTGATGAGATTTTAGATTATAAAAAGTGAAAAATTACAATGTTTTGGTTTTCAAATTTATTGTAAATGCCATTGTATTTGAATGGTAGGAAAAATATAATGTTTGAACATATTAATTGAAAAAACATACAAGTAATGGACTTAATTCTATAAAATACAATTTAATGTTAGGTTAAACATATATTTGTAGAGGGGAATGAGAAGACCTTTTATTAGTGTCTACTGCATTTACTTTTTCGTAAGAAATATGTTTGTAGACTAAAATCATATAAATGATTTCAAATAGCATTGTGGCAAAGAAGACAAAGAAAAGAATTACAAAATTTAAATTCAATTGATTATTAGTAATGCATTTATCCTAATAAAATTTTAAATTCTAAAAAGTGAAAAATTGCAATGTTTTGGTTTTCGAATTTATTGTAAATGTCATTGCATTTAAATGGTCAGAAAAACATAATATTTGAACATGTTAATTGAAAAAAAAAATACAAGTAATAGACTTAATTGTATAAAATACAATTTAGTGGATGTGTTGTTCCCACAGCCTTGTATGAGTTGTAATTGTTGTCAACTAAGGTTAAGTGTGCAAGAAAGTAAAGTCACATGGAAGGGCAAGAAAGTAAATCTGCCGCATAAGGGCAAGAACGTAAATCTGCCACGTAAGTCCTATTAGGATTTCATGGAAGAGAGTATATAAAGGCCTTGGAAGACAAAACTAGGGCAGAGGGTCAACACAATTGAATAAATAGCAACCCTACAGCAATTGGCCAAAAGGAAGAGAGAGCAGAATGGCAAGAGATTAGAAACAACACCACCAGGAGAGCAAACCAGAACGTGCGACCTCCTGCAAGCAAACCAGAAACGCCTCCTGCACTCAAACCAGAAACACATCCTGCGAGCAAACCAGAAACACATCCTACAAGCAAACTAGAAACGCCTCCTGCAAGCAAACCAGAAACACATCCTGCAAGCAAACCAGAAACACATCCTGCAAGCAAACTAGAAACGCACAACCAACAAAAGGAGAAATAAGAAACAGACCGCCCGAAAGAGAAGACAACAGACCTGGTATCCGTGAGACCACCCGGAAGAGAAGATAGCAGACCTGGTATCCGTGAAACCACCCGGAAGAGAAGACAACAGACTAGAAGCGTGAGGCAGGCCGAGAGACGTGAACCAGAAAAACCAATAGCGTGAGGCAGGCTAAGAGACGTGGAACAGCAGACCAGAAGTGTGAGAACAGAACGTACAACAGCGTGACTGATCATAAGCGTGGGGTAGGCCGTGAGATGTGAAATGGCAAACCAGAAGCTTGAGTGCAAGCTGTGAAACCGTGAGACGGTGAAAGTAGGAGTTGTGTGAAACAACCTAGAGAAGGAATTCAGCAAAACATCAGAAAGAACTCAACGTATTTCCAGATTTCTTCAAAAGAGGTTAGAGAGCGTTGCGGTGAACTTCTAAGTGGCAGTGGAGCAGCCTTTCAATTCAACAGAGGCAAGACAAGCTAGAAGAAGGGTAGACACAGTAAGTGACACTCTTTGTATTGTACTTGCTTAGTAATTGCCATAGTGAAAGGAGCAAAAGATTAAGACATCCATTGTAACTGGAATTCTCAAGTATAGTGGATAGTCTCGGTAAGGGAGAGTCCCTACCTCCGTGGATGTACGTCACGTTGACGAAACCACGTAAATCTCGTGTGTCCTACACAACCACGTTGCCTACACAGCAAGTAATGAACAAAAGAAAACAAGCTGTGATTAGACGTAAGAAGAGGCAGTTTCAAGGTCACTGTCTTTATTGTGGAGTTTGGGGTCAGAAGACAAGTAACTGCTGGTGGAGATGGCCAGTATATGTCTCCAACTTGAGAAGATACGATGCTGCATACAGGGGGAGACAATACAAAATTTAGAGGAGAACACCTGTTGTGAGTTCTTGCACATACTGTAAAAAGCAAGGACACACTGACAAGGATTATTGGTGGAAGCCCAACCCAATGGTTTCAAAGAACAAGTTTGCTATATTGGGACACTTGGAACAGTGTGAAAGGTGTGGGCAGAATGGCCATAATTTCAAGAGATGCATGACACTTCTCCCTGAGCAAGAGAAGGCACTCAATGGCACAGTGAAAGCAATTAGTACAGTCAAAGCTAAGAAAAAGGAGAAAGCTATCATCAAGTCAGTTCAAAAGAAGGAATATAAAGCTAAAAGGGAGGTGGCTAATATAGCTGAAATTGCACTAAAGGCTGACTACAAGGATAAGCAGTGGATCCTTGATAGTGGGTGCACTTCACACATGACAAGAGACAAGACTAAATTATCAAAACTGAACAAGTCAAGAGAAGGCAAAGTCAAGTTTGGCAATGATGATTCACTCAACATTTGTGGTCAAGGGTCAGTAAATATTGGAAAAGGAAAGCTGAAAGATGTTCTGCATGTTAAAGGACTCAGATATAATCTAGCATCTATCAGCCAACTATGCAATGAAGACCATAAAGTGATATTCACAAAAACAGATTGCCAAGTAAAGAGTAAAGAAGGCAATACTGTTACAGTTGGGAAAAGAACAGCTGGAAATTTATATGTAATTGATGAGGACAAGACAAACAGTTGTTTACTTACAAAAGAAGAAAAAAATCAACTCTGGCATCGAAGGCTGGGACACTTAACACAGAAGAACATGAGGAAACTGACCATTACTCATGCAATTAGAGACATTCCAGACCTTAAGAGAGAGAGGGAGTATGTTTGCTCTGTATGCTCTAAAGGAAAACAAGTCAGAAAGCAGTATAAGACCAAAGAGGTCAATTCTGAAGCAGTGCTTGACATTGTGTATACTGATTTGTGTGGGCCAATGAGAACAAAAGGGTTGAATGGTGAGAGGTACTTCATCTTGTTTATTGATGATTATTCCAGAAGGACCTACATCATACACCTTACACATAAGTCAGAAGTTTTGAAATGCTTTAAGAAATACAGAAGATTGGCTGAAAATGAGAGTGGAAAGAAGATCAAAGTATTGAGGTCAGATCAAGGCACTGAATTCACAAATGGAGCTTTTGAAGATTACCTTAAGAAGTATGGAATTCACCATTAGATGATAGCAGCAAGAACTCCTCAACAGAATGGGGTGGTAGAGAGGAAAAATAGAGTTGTGGTTGAAATGCAAGAACTCTATTGCTGGAATCCAAGTTTCACACAAGATTTTGGACAAAAGCAACATTTACAGCCGTGCACCTATTGAACAGAGTTTCACTAAGGCCCAATACTGATAAGACTCCATATGAGCTATGGAGTGGGAAGAAGACAACAGCCAAGTATCTTAGAATCTTTAGCAGCCCATGTTTTATGAAGAATAAGGAGCAAAACTTGGAAAAATTCCATGCTAGGTCAGATGAAGGCATCTTTGTGGGATACTCAACAAAGACAAAAGGTTACAGAGTTTTTTTGCATAAATTGGGAAAAGTGGTCACTTCTAGTGATGTGAGAATAGATGAAAACTGGAAAACAACGCATAATGGAGAACCTGAGGACTTCAAGATAGATGAAGAATCTGACCAACATGAAGAAGTGGGAAAGGAAGTAAATTCAGACTCAGAGAAGAGTGAGTCTGAAGATGAAGAAGGAGATTCTCCTGCAACTAAGACTGTGCAAGAAAGAAAGACAAAGAAGACATGGACTAGTGCTCATCAAGGAAATCAGATAATAGGTGACCCATTAGCAGGAGTTACAACAAGAAGAAAAATTGTGGGAGCTACTATTTTACTCTCACAAGTTGAACCTAAATCTGTTGAAGAGGTTGCATAAGATAAAGCCTGGATCAAAGCTATCAATGAGGAGTTGGATCAAATCGAGAAGAATGAAACATGGGAGCTGGTTCCAAGACCCACTAACAAGAATGTCATAGGAGCAAAATGGGTGTTTAAAAATAAACACAATGAAGATGGCAAGGTGGTGAGGAACAAGGCTAGGTTGATTTGCAAAGGCTACACTCATATAGAAGGAGTAGATGTTGATGAAACTTTTGCACTAGAAGCAAGGTTGGAAACTATTAGAATGTTCTTAGCTTTGGCAACACATAAGAGGTATAAAGTTTATTAGATGGATGTGAAATCAGCCTTTCTGAATGGGCTCCTAAAAGAAGAAGTGTATATTGAACAACCCGATGGAGTACAAATAAGTGAGGATGAGACACACGTGTGCAAGCTGAAGAAAGCCTTGTATGGTCTTAAACAAGCCCTAAGAGCATGGTACAGTAGGCTGGACGCGTATTTGAGAAGGTTAAACTTCAGAAGAGGAACAGTTGATAATAACCTATATGTGTTCAACTCAGAGAAAGGCCAACTGATAATCATAGAATATGTAGATGACATCATCTTTGGAGGGGATCACTCTGAGCTATGCCAAGAATTTGCACAAAAGATGAGTGAGGAATTTAAGATGTCATTGATTGGAGAAATGACTTACTTTCTTGGATTACAAATAAAACAATGTGAAAAAGGTATTTTTATTTCTCAGACAAAATATGCCAAAGAGATGCTGAAAAAGTTTGGCATGGAGGATAGCAGACCTGTCAGTACCCCTATGCCAGTAGGCTGCAAGTTAACAAAAGATCAGAAAGGAAGAAGTGCAAGCCCTATAGAATACAGGAAGATGATAGGGAGCCTTTTGTACCTTACAACATCAAGGCCTGATATCATGCAAGCTGTGTGCATCGCCAGCAGATTCCAAGTTGATCCTAAGGAATCTCATGTGTTGGCAGTGAAAAGAATCCTAAGATACCTCAAGGAGACACTGGAAATGGGCTTGTGGTATCCTGCCATGGGTTCTGTAAAACTACTAGCATACACTGATGCAGACTGGGCAGGAAGAATAGATGATAGAAAATCAACCAGTGGCTGCAGCCTCTACTTGGGTTCAAAGTGTGTTGCATGGCTAAGTAGAAAGCAAAACAGTGTTGCTTTAAGCACAGCGGAGGCTGAGTATATGGCTACTTGTGCAGCATGTACTCAGGTGATATAGATGCAAAGACAATTGGTTGATTTGGGTGTTGAAGTGAAGTTACCAGTGAGTGTACTTTGTGATAATCAAAGTGCAATTGATCTTAGCAAGAATCTAGTTCAACATTCAAGGAGCAAGCATATTGACATCCGGTATCACTTTATTGAGGATCAAGTGGAAGAGGGCACAATTCAGTTGGAGTATATCGGTACTAAAGATCAAATCTCAGATATTCTAACTAAACCTTTGTCCACAGAGCTATTTGAAAAGCATAGAATGAGTTTGTCTGTGCAAATGCCTCCTCAAGCCTGAAGTTCAGGTGGATCCTCCATCTCTACTATGCAGGTTTTTCAAATTTGTAATTGGTTGGCAAAGGGGGAGAGAAGCAACAGTGCAGGGGGAGCTGTTAAGGAAGGGAGAGTGCATATTTAGGGGGAGTTGTAATCCATCTGCTTCTGGATTATTACTCTAAGAAGATTATGAAAGATTGCTGCATAATGACTTTTGTTATGAATGTTGCCAACAATTACAAAGGGGGAGATTGTTGTTCCCACAGCCTTGTATGGATTGTAATTGTTCTCAACTAGGGTTAATTGTGCAAGAGAGTAAAGTCACATGGAAGGGCAGAAAAGTCACGTTGAAGGGCAAGAAAGTAAATCCGCCGCATAAGGGCAAGAACGTAAATCCGCCATGTAAACTCTATTAGGGTTTCATGGAAGAGAGTATCTAAAGGCCTTGGAAGACAAAACTAGGGTAGAGGGCCAACACAATTGAATAAACAGCAACCCTACAACAACCGGCCAAAAGGAAGAGAGAGCAGAATGGCAAGAGATCAGAAACAACACCACCAGGAGAGCAAACCAGAAACGTCACCACCGAGAGAGCAAACCAGAACGTGCAACCTCCTGCAAGCAAACCAGAAACGCCTCCTGCAAGCAAACTACAAACACATCCTGCAAGCAAACCAGAAACACATCCTACAAGTAAACCAGAAACGCACAACCAGCAAGAGGAGAAATAAGAAACAGACCACCCGGAAGAGAAGACAGCAGACCTAGTATCTGTGAGACCACCTGGAAGAGAAGACAGCAGACCTAGTATCCGTGAGACCACCCAGAAGAGAAGACAGTAGACTAGAAGCATGAGACAGGCCAAGATACATGAACCAGAAAAACCAGTAGTGTGAGGCAGGCCAAGAGACGTGAAACGGCAGACCAGAAGCGTGAGACCAAAACGTGCAACAGCGTGACTGATCAGAAGCGTGGGGCAGGCCGTGAGACGTGAAACGACAGACCAGAAGCTTGAGTGCAAGCTATGAAACCGTGAGATGGTGAAAGCAAGAGTTGTGTGAAACAACCTAAAGAAGGAATTTGGTGAAGTATCGGAAAGAACTCAACGTAATTCCAGATTTCTTCAAGAGAGGTTAGAAAACATTATGGTGAACTTCTAAGCGGCAGCGGAGCAGCCTTTCAATTCAACAGAGGCAAGACAAGCTAGAAGAAGGGTAGACACAGTAAGTGACACTCTTTGTATTGTACTTGCTTAGTAATTGCAATAGTGAAAGGAGCAAAAGATTAAGACATCCATTGTAACTGGAATTCTCAAGTATAGTGGATAGTCTCGGTAAGGGAGAGTCCTTACCACCGTGGATGTACGTCACGTTGATGGAACCACGTAAATCTTGTGTGTCCTTAATTTGCTTTACGTTATGTGTTTTGAATTAAGTTGTGAACATAGCTAAAGTATCAGCCAACCTATAACCTAACGAAGACCTAAACAAGAACATCTAAATTGTCTATTAGGTAAGGTGTCTGAAAGGTGACTTTGGGGACTATTGTGATTAGTAGGTAGCAATAGATCTACCTTAGTCGAATCTGAGAAAGAGTTCACTTTTAAGAAGAGATTAAAGTTGTTCACTTACTTGCGAATTGCGAATTGTGGTGATATTGATTCACCCCCCTCTCAGTATCATAAACTAGTAGATCTTAGGGAGAAGTCAGGAACTTCATGTTTGTAGACTAAAATCATATTAATCATTTCTAATTGCACTGCGGCAAAGGAGACAAATAAAAAAATTAGAAAATTTAAATTCAATTGATTATTAGTAATGCATTTATCCTTATAAGACTTTAAATTCTAAAAAGTGAAAACTTGCAATGTTTTGATTTTTAAATTTATTGTAATTGTCGTAGCTTTTGAATGGTAGGAAAAACATAATATTTGAACATGTTAATTGAAAAGAAATACAAGTAATGAGCTTAATTGTATAAAATATAATTTAGTGGATGAATATTATAAATAGTAATCACAAATTTCAATGTTGGGTCAAATATATATCTGCAGAGGAGAATGGGAAAACTTGTTAATAGTGTCAACTGCATTCACTTTTTCTTAAGAAATATGTGTGTAGGCTAAAATGATATAAATCATTTCTTATTGCACTGTGGCAAAAGAGACAATGAAAAAAATTAGAAAATTTAAATTCAATTAATTATTAGTAATGCATTTATCCTTATAATACTTGAAATTCTAAAAAGTGAAAAATTGCAACGTTTTGATCTTTGAAATTTATTGTAAATGTCATTGCATTTGAATGGTAGAAAAAACATAATTTTTGAACATGTTAATTGAAAAAAAATACAAGTAATGAACTTAATTATATAAAATACAATTTAGTGGATGAATATTATACATAACAATCACAAATTTTAATGTTAAGTTAAGCATCTATCTATAGAGGGGAATGGGGAGAACTTTTATTAGTGTCTACTGCATTTACTTTTTCTTAAGAAATATGTACTAAAATCATATAAATGATTTCAAATTGCACTGTGGCAAAAAAGACATAGAAAAGAATTACAAAATTTAAATTCAATTTATTATTAGTAACGCATTTATCCTGATAAGATTTTAAATTAGGAAAAGTCAAAAATTGCAATGTTTTGGTTTTGAAATTTATTGTAAATGCCATTGCATTTGAATGGTAGGAAAAACATAATATTTGAACATGTTAATTGAAAAAAAATACAAGTAATGGACCTAATTTTATAAAATAGAATTTAGTGAATGGATATTATAAATAGCAATCACAAATTTCATTGTTGGGTAAAACATATATCTATAGAGGCGAATGAGAAAACTTTTTATCAGTGTCCACTACATTTACTTTTTCTTAAGAAATATATTTCTAAACTAAAATCATATTAATCATTTGTAATTGCATTATGGCGAGGGAGAGAAATAAAAAAAAATAGAAAATTTAAATTCAATTAATTATTAGTAATGCATTTACCCTTATAAGACTTTAAATTCTAAAAAGTGAAAAATTGAAATGTTTTGATCTTTTAAATTTATTGTAAATACCATTGTATTTGAATGGTAAGAAAAACATAATATTTGAACTTGCTAATTGAAAAAAATGCATGTAATGGACTTAGTTGTATAAAATACAATTTAGTGGATGAATATTATAAATAGTAGTCACAAATTTTAATGTTGGGTCAAACATATATCTGTAGAGGGGAATGAGAAGACCTTTCATTAGTGTCTACTGCGTTTACTTTGTCTTAAGAAATATGTTTGTAGACTAAAATCATATAAATGATTTCAGATTGCACTGTGGCAAAGAAGACAAAGAAAAGAACTACAAGATTTAAATTCAATTGATTATTAGTAGCGTATTTATCCTGATGAGATTTTAAATTGTAAAAAGTGAAATATTGCAATATTTTGGCTTTCAAATTTATTATAAATTCCATTGCATTTGATTGGTAGGAAAAACATAATATTCAAACATATTAATTGAAAAAAAATAATGAACCTAATTGTATAAAATACAATTTAGTGAAAGAATTTAATAAATAGCAATCATAAATTTCAATGTTAGGTCAAACATATATCTATAGAGAGGAATGGGAAACGTTTTTATTAGTGTCCACTGCGTTTACTTTTTCTTAAGAAATCTGTTTGTAGGCTAAAATCATATCCAATCGCAATATGGCAAAGGAGACAAATAACAAAATTAGAAAATTTAAATTCAACTGATTATTAGTAACGTATTTATCCTTATTAGACTTTAAATTTTAAAAAGTGAAAACTTGCAAGGTTTTGATCTTTTAAATTTATTGTAAATATCATTGCATTTGAATGGTAAGAAAAATGTAATATTTGAACATGTTAATTCAAAAAAAAAAATACATGTAATGGACTTAATCGTACAAATACAATTTAGTGGACAAATATTATAAATAGCAATCACAAATTTCAATGTTGGGTTAAGCATATATATGTAGAGGGGAATGAGAAAACTTTTTATTAGTATCCACCACATTTACTTTTTCTTAAGAAATATGTTTGTAGACTAAAATCATATCAATCATTTCCTATTGCACTATGCTAAAGGAGACAAATAAAAAAATTACAAAATTTAAATTCAACTGATTATTATTAACACATATATCCTTATAAGACTTTATATTCCAAGAAGTGAAAATTTGCAAAGTTTTGATCTTTTAAATTTATTGTAAATTCAACTGATCATTTGAATTGTAAGAAAAACAAAATATTTGAACATGTTAATTGAAAAAAGATACATGTAATGGACTTAATTGTATAAAATACAATTTAAGGGATGAATATTATAAATAACAATCACAAATTTCAATGTTGGGTCAAGCATATATCTGTAGAGGGGAATGGGAAAACTTGTTATTAATGTCCACTGTATTTACTTTTTCTTAAGAAATATGTTTGTAAACTAAAATTATATAAATCATTTCAAATTGCATTATATTAAAGGAGACAAATAAAAAAATTAAAAAATTTAAATTCAATTGATTATTAGTAAAGCATTTATCCTTATAAGACTTTAATTTCTAAAAAGTGAAAAATTGCAAAGTTTTGATTTTTAAATTTATTTTAAATGCCATTGCATTTGAATGGTAACAAAAACATAATATTTGAACATGTTAATTGAAAAAAAATACAAGTAGTGGACTTAATGGTATAAAATACCATTTAGTGGATGAATATAATAAATAACAATCACAAATTTCAATATTTGGTCAAGCATATATCTGTAAAGGGCAATGCAAAAACTTTTTAATAGTGTCCACTACATTTACTTTTTCTTAAGAAATCTGTTTGTATCCTAAAATCATATAAATCATAGCCAATTACAATATGGCAAAGGAGACAAATAAGAAAATTACAAAATTTAAATTCAACTGATTATTAGAAACGTAATTATCCTTATTAGACTTTAAATTCTAAAAGGTGAAAATTTGCAAGGTTTTGATGTTTAAAAGTTATTGTAAATGCCATTGCATTTCAATGGTAAGAAAAACATAATATTTGATCATGTGAATTGAAAAAAAATACAAGTAATGAACCCAATTATATAAAATACAATTTAGTGGATGAATATAATAAATATCAATTACAAATTTCAATGTTGGGTCAAGCATATATCTGTAGAGGGGAACAAGAAAAGTTTTTATTAGTATCCACTGCATTTACTTTTTCTTAAGAAATATGTTTGTAAACTAAAATGATGTAAATTATTTCAAATTGCATTATGGAAAAGGAGACAAATAAAAAAATTAAAAAATTTAAATTCAATTGATTATTAGTAAAACGTTTATCCTTATAAGGTTTTAAATTCTAAAAAGTGAAAAATTCCAATGTTTTGATTTTTAAATTTATTTTAAATGTCATTACATTTGAATAGTAAGAAAAATATAATATTTGAAAATGTTAATTGAAAAAAATTACAGGTAATGGACTTTATCGTATAAAATACAATTTAATGGATGAATATTATAAATAGCAATCACAAATTTCAATGTTGGGTAAAGCATATATCTATAGAGGTGAATGGGAAAACTTTTTATTAATGTCCACTGCATTTACTTTTTCTTAAGAAGTCTGTTGTAGATTACAATCATATAAATCATATCCAATTGCAATATGACAAAGGAGACAAATAAGAAAATTAAAATTTAAATTCAACTAATTATTATTAACGCATATATCCTTATAAGACTTTAAATTACAAAAAGTGAAAATTTGCAAAGTTTTGATCTTTTAGATTCATTGTAAATGCCATTGCAATTGAATTGTATGGAAAACATAACATTTGAACATGTTAATTGAGAAAACAATACAAGTAATGGACTTAATCGTATAAAATACAATTTAGTGGATGAATATTATAAATAGCAATTACAAATTTCAATGTTGGACTAAGCATATATCTGTAGAGGGGAATGGGAAAACCTTTTTTTAGTATCCACTACATTTACATTTTCTTAAGAAATATGTTTATAGACTAAAATCATATAAATTATTTCAAATTGCATTATGGCAAATGAGACAAATAAATAAATTATAAAATTTAAATTCAATAGATTATTAGTAAAACATTTATCCTTATAAGACTTTAAATTCTAAAAAGTGAAAATTTGCAAAGTTTTGATCTTTTAAATTTTTTGTAAATGCCATTGCATTTGAATAGTAAGGAAAACATAATATTTGAACATGTCAATTGAAAAAGAATACGAGTAATGGAGTTAATCATATAAAATACAATTTAGTAGATGAATATAATAAATAGCAATCATAAATTTCAATGTTGAGTCAGGCATATATATGTGGAGTGGAATGCAAAAACCTTTTATTAGCGTCCACTACATTTACTTTTTCTTAAGAAATCTGTTTGAAGACTAAAATCATATAAATCATTTTAAATTGCATTATGTCAAAGGAGACAAATAAAAAAATTACAAAATTTAAATTCAACTATTTATTAGTAACGCATTTATTCTTATAAAACTTTAAATTCTAAAAAGTAAAAATTTGCAAAGTTTTGATCTTTTAAATTTATTGTAAATGTCATTTCATTTGAATGGTAAGAAAAACATAATATTTGAACATGTCAATTGAAAAAAAAAATACAAGTAATGGACTAAATTGTATACAATTTAGTGGATGAATATAATAAATAACAATCTCAAACTTCAATGTTGGGTCAAGCATATATCTGTAGAGGGAAATGTGAAAACTTTTTATTAGTGTCTATTGTATTTACTTTTTCCTTAGAAATTTGTTTGTAAACTAAAATCATATAAATCTTTTCCAATTGCAATATGGAAAAGGAAACGTATTTATCCTTATAAGACTTTAAATTCTAAAAAGTGAAAATTTGCAAATTTTTTATCTTTTAAATTTTTTGTAAATGTCATTGCATTTGAATGGTATGAAAAATATAATATTGGAATATATTAATTTAAAAAGAATACAAGTAAAGAAGCTAATTGTATAAAATACAATTTAGTGGACAAATATTATAAATGTCAATCACAAATTTCAATGTTGAGTCAAGCATATATCTATCGAGGGCAATGAGAAAACTTTTTATTAGTTTGCATTGCATTTACTTTATGTTAAGAAATATGTTTATAGAATAAAATTATATAAATTATTTCAAACTACATTATGTGAAAGGAGAAAAATAAAAAAATTATAAAATTTAAATTTAACTGTTTATTAGTAACGCATTTATCCTTAGAAAATTTTAATTTTTAAAAAGTGAAAATTTGCAATGTTTTGACCTTTGAAATTTATTCTAAATGTCGTTGCATTTGGAAGATAAGAAAAACATAATATTTGAACATGTTAATTGAAAAAAAAAATACAAGTAATGAACCCAATTGTACAAAATAGAATTTAGTGGATGAATATTATAAATAGCAATCGCAAATTTCAATGTTGGGTCAAGCATATATCTGTAGAGGGGAATGAGAAAATTTTTTATTAGTATCCACTACATTTACCTTTTCATAAGATATTTGTTTGTAGACTAAAATTGTATAAATCGTTTCAAATTGGATTATGGCAAAACAGACAAATAAAAAAATTACAAAATTTAAATTCAATTGATTATTAGTAAAGTATTTATCCTTATAAGACTTTAAACTCTAATAAATGAAAAATTGCAATGTTTTGGTTTTTAAATTTATTTTAAATGTCATTGCATTTGAATGGTAAGAGAAACATAATATTTGAACATGTTAATTGAAAAAAAAATACAAATAACGGACTTAATTGTATAAAATACAATTTAGTGGATGAATATAATAAATAACAATGACAAATTTCAATGTTGGGTCAGGCATATGTTTGTGGAAGTGAATGGTGAAAACGTTTTATTTATGTCCGCTACATTTACTTTTTATTAAGAAATATGTTTGTAGACTAAAATTATATGAATCATTTCTAATTGCACTATGGCAAAGGGGACAAACAAAAAAAATTAGAAAACTCAAATTCAACTGTTTATGAGTAACGCATTTATACTCATAAAATTTCAAATTCTAGAAAGTGAAAATTTGCAAAGTTTTAACCTTCTAAATTTATTGTAAATGCCATTGCATTTGATTGGTAAGAAAAACATAATATTTGAAGATGTTAATTGAAAAAAAAAATACAAGTAATGAACCCAATAGTATAAAATACAATAGTCTTTTTCATTAGTGTCCACTGCATTTACTTTTTCTTAAGAAATATGTTTGTAGACTAAAATCATATAAATCATTTCAAATTGCCTTATGTCAAAGGAGACAAATAAAAAAATTATAAAACTTAAATTCAACTGATTATTAGTAACACGTTTATCCTTATAGGACTTTAAATTCGAAAAAGTGAAAATTTGTAAAGTTTTGATCTTTTAAATTTGTTGTAAATGTCATTGCATTTGAATAGTAAGAAAAACATAATATTTGAACATGTTAGTTGAAAAAAAATACAAATAATGAACCTAATTGTATAAAAGACAATTTAGTGGATAAATATAATAAATAACAATCACAAATTTCAATGTTGGGTCAAGTATATATCTGTAAAGGGGAATGTGAAAAGTTTTTATTAGTGTCCACTGAATTTACTTTTTCTTAAGAAATATGTTTGTAAACTAAAATTATATAAATCATTTCAAATTGCATTATGTCAAAGGAGACAAATAAGAAAATTAAACTAATTATTAGTAACATATTTATCCTTATAAGACTTTAAATTAAACTAATTATTAGTAACATATTTATCCTTATAAGACTTTAAATTCTATAAAGTGAAAATTTTCAATGTTTTGATATTTTAAATTTATTGTAAATGTCATTGCATTTGAATGGTAAGAAAAACATCATATTTGAACATATTAATTGACAAAAAAATACAAGTAATGGGCTAAATTGTATAAAATACAATTTAATGGATTAATATTATAAATAGCAATCACAAATTTCAATGTTGGGTCAGACATATATCTGTAGAGGGGAATGGTAAAAACTTTTTATTTGTGTCTGTTGCATTTACTTTTTTATTAAGAAATATATTTGTAGACTAAAATCATATGAATCATTTCCAATTGCACTATGGCAAAGGGGACAAACAAAAAAATTTACAAAATTTAAATTCAACTGTTTATGAGTAACGCATTTATCCTTATAAAACTTCAAATTCTAAAAAGTGAAAATTTGCAAAGTTTTGACCTTCTAAATTTATTGTAAATGTCATTGCATTTGAATGGTTAGAAAAACATAATATTTGAACATGTTAATTGAAAAAAAAAAATACAAGAAAAGAACCTAATTGTATAAAATACAATTTAGTGAATGAATTTTACAAATAGCAATCACAATTTTGAATGTTGGGTCAAGCATATATCTGTAGAGGGGAATAAGAAAAAGTTTTATTAGTGTCCATTATATTTACTTTCCCTTAAGAAATATGTTTGTAGACTAAAATCATATAAATCATTTCAAATTGCATTATGTAAAAGAAGACAAATAAAAAAATTACCAAATTTAAATTCAAGGGATTATAAGTAACGCATTTATCCTTATAAGACTTTAAATTCTAAATAGTGAAAATTTGCAAAGTTTTGATCTTTTAAATTTTTTGTAAATGTCATTACGTTTGAATGGTAAGAAAAACATAATAATTGAACATGTTAATTGAAAAAAATACAAGTAAAGCACCTAATCATATAAAATACAATTGAGTGGATGAACATAATAACTAGCAATGACAAATTTCAATCTTGGGTCAGACATATATCTGTAGAGGTGAATTGTAAAAACGTTTTATTTGTGTCTGCTGCACTTACTTTTTCTTAAGAAATATATTTGTGGACTAAAATCATATGAATCATTTTGCAATTGCACTATGGCAAAGGGGAGAAACAAAAAAAATTACAAAATTTAAATTCAACTAATTATGAGTAACGCATTTATCCATATAAGACTTTAAATTCTAAAAAGTGAAAAATTGCAATGTTTTGATT
>JAHOYR010000008.1:6352482-6373328 GCA_023213295.1 Bruguiera hainesii
AGAAATTTGTTTGTAGTTTAAAATCATAGAAATCATTTCAAATTGCATTATGTCAAAGGAGACAAATAAAAAATTTATAAAAAGTGAAAATTTGAATATAATTAACGCATTTATTCTTATAAGATTTTAAATTCCAAAAAGTGAAAATTTGCAAATTTTTAATCTTCTAAATTTTTTGTAAATGTTACTGCATTTGAATGGTAAGAAAAACATAATATTTGAAAATGTTAATTGAAAAAAAAAATACAAGTAATAGACTTAATCGTATAAAATACAATTTAGTGGATGAATATAAGAAATAGCAATCACAAATTTCAATATTGTGTCAAGCATATATCTGTAGAAGGAAATGAGAGAAGTTTTTATTAGTGTCCACTACATTTAGTTTTTCTTAAGAAATTTGCTTGTAGTCTAAAATCATAGAAAATCATATCAAATTGCATTATGTCAAAGGAGACAAATAAAAAAATTACAAAATTTAAATTCAATTGAGTATTAGTAACGCATTTATCCTTATAAAACTTTAAATTCTAAAAAGTGAAAATTTGAAATGTTTTAATCCTTTAAATTTATTGTAAATGTCGTTACATTTGAATGGTAATAAAAACTTAATATTTGAACATTTTAATTGAAAAAAAAAATTCAAGTAATGAACCTAATTGTATAAGATACAATTTAGTGGATGAATATAATAAATAACAATGACAAATATCATTTTTAAGTCAAGCATATATCTGTAGAGAGGAATGAGAAAAGTTTCTATCTATGTCCACTGCATTTATTTTTTCTTAAAAAATATGTTTTTAGACTAAAATCATATAAATCATTTCAAAATGCATTATGTCAAAGGAGACAAATGGAAAAATTACAAAATTTAAATTCAATTGATTATAATTAACGCATTTATTCTTATAAGACTTTAAATTCTAAAATTTGCAAAGTTTTGATCTTTCAAATTTTTTGTAAATGTCATTGTATTTGAATGGTAAGGAAAACATAATATTTAAACATGTTAATTGAAAACAATTACAAGTAATGGACTTAATGGTATAAAATACAATTTAGCAGATGAATATTATAAATAATAATCACCAATTTCAATGTTGGGTCAAGCATATATCTATAAAAGGGAATGGGAAAAGTTTTTATTAGTGTCCACTGCATTTACTTTTTCTTTAGAAATATGTTTGTATACTAAAATTATATAAATCATTTCTAATTGCATTATGTTGAAGGAGACAAATAAAAAAATTACAAAATTTAAATTCACTTGATTATAAGTAACACATTTATCCTTATAAGACTTTAAATTCTAAAAAGTGAAAAATTGCAATGTTTTGACTTTTACATTTATTTTAAATGCCATTGCATTTGAATGGCAAGAAAAACATAATATTTGAACATGTTAATTGAAAAAAAATGCATATAATGCACTTAATTTTATAAAATACAATTTAGTGGATGAATATTATAAATAACAATCACAAATTTCAATGTTGGGTCAAGCAGATATCTGTAAAGGGGAATGAGAAAACATTTTATTAGTGTCCATGACATTTACTTTTTCTTAAGAAATCTATTTGTAGACTAAAATCATATAAATCAAAAACAATTGGAATAAGGCAAAGGAGACAAAAAAGAAAATTACAAAATTTAAATTCAACTGATTATTAGTAATATATTTATCCTTATAAGAATTTAAATTCTAAAAATTGAAAACTTGCAAAGTTTTGTTCTTTTAAATTTATTATAAATGTCATTACATTTGAATCGTAAGAAAAACATAATATTTGAACATTTTAATTAAACAAAATACAAGTAATGAACCTAATTGTATAAGATACAATTTAATGACTGAATATAATAAATAACAATCATAAATTTCAATGTTGGGTCAAGCATATATCTGTAGAGGGGAATGGAAAAAGTTTTTATTAGTGTCTACTGCATTTACTTTTTCTTAAGAAATATGTTTGTGAACAAAAATTATATAAATCATTTCAAATTGCATTATGTCAAAGGAGACAAATAAAAAAATTACAAAATTTAAATTTAACTATTTATTAATAACGCATTTATCCTTATCAAATTTTAAATTCTAAAAAGTGAAAATTTGTAATGTTTTGATCTTTTAAATTTATTGTAAATGTCATTGCATTTGATTGGTAAGAAAAACATAATATTTGGACATTTTAATTGAAAAACAAATACAAGTAATGAACCTAATTGTATAAAATACAATTTAGTGGATGAATATTATAAATAGCAATCACAAATTTCAATGTTGGGTCAAGCATATATTTATAGAGAGGAATGAGAAAACTTTTGATTAGTGTCCACAACATTTACTTTTTCTTAAGAAATATGTTTGTAGAATAAAATGATATAAATCATTTCAAATTTCATTATGTCAAAGGAGACAAATAAAAAAATTACAAAATTTAAATTTAACTATTTATTAATAACACATTTATCCTTATCAAACTTTAAATTCTAAAAAGTGAAAATTTCCAATGTTTTAATCTTTTAAACTTTTTGTAAATGCCATTACATTTGAATGGTAAGAAAAAAATAATATTTAAACATTTTAATTGAAAAAATATTTAAGAAATGAACCTAATTGTATAAGATACAATTTAGTGGGTGAATATAATAAATAGTAATCACAAATTTCAATGTTGGGTCAAACATATATCTGTAGAGGGGAATGGGAAAAGTTTCCATCAATGTCCACTACATTTACCTTTTTTCAAGAAATATGTTTTTAGACTAAAATAATATAAATCATATCAAATTGCGTCATGTCAAAGGAGACAAATAAAAAAATTACAAAATTTAAATTCAATTGAATATAATTAACACATTTATTCTTATAAGACTATAAATTCAAAAAAGTGAAAAATTGAAAAATTTTGATCTTTTAAATTTTTTGTAAATGTCATTGCATTTGAATGGTAAGAAAAGCATAATATTAGAACATGTTAATTGAAAAAAAATACAAGTAACAAACCTAGTTGTACAAAATACAATTTAGTAGATGAATATAATAAATAGTAATCACAAATTTCAATGTTGGGTCAAGCATATATCTGTAGAGGGAAATGGAAAAACTTTTTATTAGTGGCCACTGCATTTACTTTTTCTTAAAAAATATGTTTGTAGACTAAAATCATATAAATTATTTCCAATTGCACTATGACAAAGGAGACAAATAAAAAAATTACAAAAATTGAATTTAATTATTTATTAGTAACACATTTATCCTTATAACCCTATAAATTTTAAAAAGTGAAAATTTGCAATGTTTTGATCTTTTAAATTTATTGTAAATGTCATTGCTTTTGAATGGTAAGAAAAACATAACATTTGAACATGTTAATGGAAAAAAATACAAGGAATGGACTTAATCGTATCAAATACAATTTAGTGGATGAATATTATAAATAGCAATCACAAATATTAATGTTGGGTCGAGCATATGTCTATAGAGGGGAATGGGAAAACCTTTTGTCCGTATCCACTGCATTTACTTTTTGTTAAGAAATATGTTTCTAGACTGAAATCATATAAATCATTTTCAATTGCACTAGGGCAAAGAAGACAAAAAAAAAATTACCAAAATTTAATTCAACAGATTGTTAGAAACAAATTTATCCTTATAAGACTTTAAATTCTAAAACATGAAAATTTGCAAGGTTTTGATTTTTAAATTTATTGTAAATGTCATTGCATTTGAATGGAATGAAAAACATAATATTTGAACAAGTTAATGGAAAAAAAATACAAATAATGAACCTAATTGTATAAAATACAATTATGTGGATAAATATTATAAATAGTAATCACAAATTTCAATGTTGGGCCAAGCATATATCTGTAGAGGGAAATGAGAAAACGTTTTGTTAGTGTCCACTGCATTTACTTTTTCTTAAGAAATATGTTTATAGACTGAAATCATATAAATATATTTCAATTGCACTATGGCAAAGGAGACAAATAAAAATATTACCAAATTTTAATTCAACTGATTGTTAGTAACACATTTAACTTTATAAGACTTTCAATTCTAAAAAGTGAAAATTTGCAAAGTTTTGCTCTTGTAAATTTATTGTAAATGTCATTGCATTTGAATGGAAAGAAGAACATAATATTTGAACATTTTAATTGAACAAGAAATACAAGTAATGAACCTAATTGTATAAAATACAATTTACTTGATGAATATTATAAATAGTAATCACAAATTTCAATGTTGGGTCAACCATATACTCGTAGGGGAAAATGGGAAATCTTTTTGTTACTGTCCACTTCATTTACTTTTTCTTAAGAAATGTGTTTGTAGACTGAAATCATACAAATCATTTCCATTTGCTCTAAGGCAAAGGAGAGAAATACAAACATTACCAAATTTTAATTCAACTGATTATTAGTAACAAATTTATCCTTTTAAGACTTTAAATTATAAAACGTGAAAATTTGCAAGGTTTTGATCTTTTAAATTTATTGTAAATGACACTGCATTTGAATGGAATGAAAAACATAATATTTGAACATGTTAATTGAAAAAAAAATACAAGTAACAAACGTAATTGTATAAAATACAATTTTGTGGATAAATATTATAAATAGCAATTACAAATTTCAATGTTGGGCTAAGCATATATCTGTAGAAGGGAATAGGAAAACTTTTTCTTAATGTCCACTGCATTTACGTTTTCTTAAGAAATATGTTTATAGACTGAAATCATATAAATATATTTCAATTTTACTATGGCAAAGGAGACAAAAAAAATTACCAAATTTTAATTAAACTGATTGTTAATAACGTATTTATCCTTATAAGACTTTAAATTCTAAAAAATGAAAATTTGTAAAGTTTTGCTCTTTTAAATTTATTATAAATGTCATTGCTTTTGAATGGAAAGAAAAACATAATATTTGAACATTTTAATTGAAAAAATATACAAGTAATGAACCTAATTGTATAAAATACAATTTAGTGGACAAATATAATAAATGAAAATCACAAATTTCAATGTTGGGTCAAGCATATACCTGTAGAGGGGAATGGGAAAACTTTTTGTTACTGTCCACTGCATTTACTTTTCCTTAAGAAATATGTTTGTAGACTGGAATCATATAAATTATTTCCATTTTCTCTAAGGAAAAGGAGAGAAATAAAAAATTACCAAATTTTAATTCAACTGATTATTAGTAACAAATTTATCCTTATAAGACTTTAAATTCTAAAAAGTGAAAATTGGCATGGTTTTGATCTTTTAAATTTATTGTCAATGCCATTGCATTTGAATGGTATGAAAAACATAATATTTAAACATGTTAATTGAAAAAAAAAATACAAGTAACAAACCTAATTGTATAAAATACAATTTTGTGGATAAATATTATAAATAGCAATCACAAATTTCAATGTTGGGCCAAACATATATCTATAGAGGGGAATGGGAAAACTTTTTTTTAGTATCCACTGCATTTACCTTTTGTTAAGAAATATGTTTATAGATTGAAATCATATAAATTATTTTCAATTGGACTATGACAAAGGAGACAAATAAAAAAATTACCAAATTTTAATTCAACAGATTGTTAGTAAGAAATTTATCCTTATAAGACTTTAAATTCTAAAAAGTGAAAATTTGCATGGTTTTGATCTTTTAAATTTTTTGTAAATGTCATTTCATTTGAATGGTATGAAAAACATAATATTTGAACATGTTAATTGAAAAAAAAAATGACAAATTTCAATGTTACTTCAAGCATATATCTGTAGAGGGGAATGAAAAAACTTTTTATTAGTATCCACTGCATTTACTTTTTCTTAAGAAATATGTTTGTAGAATAAAATCATATAAATCATTTCTAATTGCATTATGTCAAAGGAGGCAAATAAAAAATTACAAAATTTAAATTTAACTGTTTATCAGTAACGCATTTATCTTTATAAAAGTTTAAATTCTAAAATGTGAAAATTTGCCAGGTTTTGATCTTTTAAATTTTTGTAAATGCCATTGCATTTGAATGGAATGAAAAACATAATATTTGAACATGTTAATTGAAAAAAAATACAAGTAACGAACCTAATTGTATAAAATACAATTTTGTGGATAAATATTATAAATAGCAATCACAAATTTCAATGTTAAGCCAAGCATATATCTGTAGAGGGAAATGGCAAAACTTTTTGTTACTGTCCACTGCATTTACTTTTTCTTAAGAAATATGTTTATAGACTAAAATCATATAAATATATTTCAATTGCACTATGGCAAAGGAGAGATATAAAAAAATTACCAAATTTTAATTCAACTGGTTGTTAGTAACCCATTTATTCTTATAAGACTTTAAATTCTCAAAAGTGAAAATTTGCAAAGTTTTGCTGTTTAAAATTTATTGTAAATGCCATTGCATTTGAATGGAAAGAAAAACATAATATTTGAACATTTTAATTGAAAAAATATACAAGTAATGAACCTAATTGTATAAAATACAATTTAGTGGACGAATATAATAAATGACAATGACAAATTTCAATATTGGGTCAAGCATATACCTATAGAGGGGAATGGGAAAACTTTTTGTTACTGTCCACTGCATTTAATTTTTCTTAAGAAATGTGTTTGTAGACTAAAATCATATAAATCATTTCCATTTGCTCTATGGCAAAGGAGAGAAATAAAAAAATTACCAAATTTTAATTCAACTGATTGTTAGTAATGCATTTATCCTTTAAGACTTTAAATTCTAAAAAGTGAAAATTTGCAAAGTTTTGCTCTTTTAAATTCATTGTAAATGTCATTGCATTTGAATGGTAAGAAATACATAACATTTGAACATGTTAATGGTAAAAAAATACAAGTAATAGACTTAATCGTATCAAATACAATTTAGTGGATGAATATTATAAATAGCAATCACAAATATCAATGTTGGGTCAAGCATATATTTGTAGAAGGGAATGGGAAAACTTTTTGTTAGTGTCCACTGCATTTACTTTTTCTTAAGAAATATGTTTATAGATTGAAATCATATAAATAATTTTCAATTGCATTATGGCAAAGGAGACAAAGAAAGAAGTTACCAAATTTTAATTCAACTGATTGTTTATAACGCATTTATCCTTATAAGACTTTAAATTCTAAAAAGTGAAAATTTGCAAAGTTTTGATCTTTTAAATTTTTTGTAAATGCCATTACATTTGAATGGTAAGAAAAATATAATTTTTGAACATGTTAATTCAAACAAAAAAATACAAGTAATGAACATAATTATATAAAATACAATTTAGTGGATGAATATAACAAATAGCAATCACAAATTTCAATGTTCGGTCAAACATATATCTGTAGAGGGGAATTGGAAGACTTTTTATTAGTGTCCACTGCATTTACTTTTTGTTAAAAAATATGTTTGTGGACTAAAATCATATAAATCATTTCTAATTGCACTATGGTAAAGGAGACAAATAAAAAAAATTACAAAATTTAAATTCAACATATTATTATTAATGCATATATCCTTATAAGACTTCAAATTCTAAAACTTGAAAATTTGCAATATGTTGATCATTTAAATTTATTCTAAATGTCATTGCATTTGAAGGGAAAGAAAAACGTAATATTTGAACATGTTAATTGAAAAAAATTACAAGTAATGGACTTCATTGTATAAAATACAATTTAGTGGATGAATATTATGAATAGCAATCACTAATTTCAATGTTGGATCAAGCATATATCTATACAAGGGAATGAGAAAACTTTTTTTTAGTGTCCACTGCATTTGTTTTTTCTTAAGAAATATGTTTGTGGACAAAAATCATATAAATCATTTCCAATCGCACTGTGACAAAGGAGAAAAATAAAAAAATTACAAAATTGAAATTCAACAGATTATTAGTAACACATATATCCTCATAAGAATTTAAATTCTAAAAGGTGAAAAATTGTAATGTTTTGATCTTTTAAATTTATTTTAAATGTTATTGCATTTGAATGGTGAGAAAAACGTAATATTTGAATATATTAATTAAAAAAAAATACAAGTAATGAACTTAATTGTATAAAATACAATTTAGTGGATGAAAATTATATATAGCAATCACAAATTTCAATGTTGGGTCAAACATATATTTGTAAAGGCGAATGGGAAGACTTTTTAATAGTGTCAAGCACTATGACTGTATATATCTGTAGAGGGAAATAAGAAAACTTTTTATTTGTGTCCACGACATTTACTTTTTCTTAAGAAATATGTTTGTTAACTAAAATCATATAAATCATTTCTAATTGCACTATGGCAAAGGAGACAAATAAAAAAATTACAAAATTTAAATTCAATTGATTATTAGTAACGCATTTATCCTTATAAGACCTTAAATTCAACAAGGTGAAACTTTCCAAGGTTTTGATCTTTTAAATTTATTATAAATGTCATTGCATTTGAATGATATGAAAAACATACTATTTGAATATGTTAATTGAAAAAAATTACAAATGATGGACTTAATTGTATAAAATACAATTTAGTGGTTGAATATTATAAATAACAATCACAAATTTCAATATTGGGTCAATCATATATCTGTAGAGGGAAATGAGAAAACCTTTTATTAGTGTCCACTACATTTAATTCTTCTAAAGAAATATGTTTGTAGACTAAAATCATATAAATCATTTCTAATTGCACTATGGTAAAGGAGACAAATAAAAAAGTTACAAATTTTAATTTGAATTTCTTATTAGTAACACATTTATCCTTATAAGACTTTAAATTCCAAAAAGTGAAAATTTGCAAAGTTTTGATCTTTTAAATTTGTTGTAAATACCATTGCATTTGAACAGTAAGAAAAGCATAATATTTGAATATGTTAATTGAACAAAAATTTAAGTAATGGACTTAATTGTGTAAAAGAAAATTTAGTGGATGAATATTATAAATAGCAATAACAAATTTCAATGTTTGGTCAAGTATATATCTGTAGAGGGAAATGGGAAAATTTAAAAAAATTACAAAATTTAAATTTAATTGATTATTTGTAACACATTAATTCTTATTAGATTTTAAATTCTAAAAAGAGAAAATTTGCAAAGTGCAGATCTTTTAAATTTGTTGTAAATACCATAGTTTTTGAATGGTAAGAAAAACATAATATTTGAACATGTTAATTGAAAAAAAATACAAGTAATGGACTTAATTAAATAAAATACAATTTAGTGGATGAATATTATAAAGAACAATTACAAATTTCAATATTGGGTCAAGTATATATAAGTAAAAGGGAATGGGAAAACTTTTTATTAGTGTTCACTGCATTTACTTTTTCTTAAGAAATATGTTTGTAGACTAAAATCATATAACTCATTTCAAATTGCACTATGGCAAAAGAGACAAATTAAAAAATTATAAAATTTAAATTCAATGGGATTATTAGTAACGCATTTATCCATATAAGACTTTAAATTTTAAAAAGTGAAAATTTGCAAAGTTTTGATCTTTTAAATTTATTTTAAATGTCATTGCATTTGAATGGCAAGAAAAACAAAATATTTGAACATGTTAATTGAAAAAAAAAATACAAGGAATGAACCTAATTATATAAAATACAATTTAGTGGATAAATATTATAAATAACTATCACAAATTTCAATGTTGGGTGAAGTATATATCTATAAAGGGGAATGGGAAAACTTTTTATTAGTGTCCACGACATTTACATTTTCCTAAGAAATATGTTTATCGACTAAAATCATATAAATCATTTCTAATTGCACTATGTCAAAGGAGACAAATAAAACAATTACAAAATTTAAATTCAATTAATTATTAGTAACACATGTATCCTTATAAGACTTTAAATTCTAAAAAGAGAAAATTGGCAAAGTTTTGATCTTTTAAATTTATTGTAAATGACATTGCAATTGAATGGTAGGAAAAATATAATATTTGAATATGTTCATTGAAAAAAATTACAAGTAGTGGGTTTAATTGTATAAAATACAATTTAGTGGATGAATATTATAAAAAGTAATTTCAAATTTCAATGTTGAGTCAAGCATATATCTATAGAAGGGAATGGGAAAACATTTTATTGGTGTCCATTATATTTACTTTTTCTTAACAAATATGTTTGTAAACTAAACTAATATAAATCATTTCCAATTACAAATTTTAAATTGAATTTATTATTAGTAACACATTTATCCTTAAAAGACTTTAAATTCTAAAGAGTGAAAAATTGCAAAGTTTTGATGTTTTAAATTTATTGTAAATGCCATTGCAATTGAATGGAAAGAAAAACATAATATTTGAACATGTTAATTGAAAATAATTACAAATAATGGACTTAATTGTATAAAATACAATTTAGAGGATGAATGTTGTAGATAGTAATCACAAATTTCAATGTTGGGTCAAGCATATATAAGTATAAGGGAATACGAAAAATTTTTATTAGTGTCCATTGCATTTACTTTTTTTTAAGAAATATGTTTGTAGACTAAAATCATATAAATTATTTGTAATTGCACTATAGGAAAGGAGACAAATAAAAAAGTTACAAAATTTAAATTCAATTGGATTATTAGTAACACATTTATCCTTATAAGAGATTAAATTCTAAAAAGTGAAAATTTGCAATGTTTGGTCTTTTACATTTATTGTAAATGTCATTGCATTTGAATGGTAAGAAAAACATAATATCTGAACATGTTAATTGAACAAAAATATAAGTAATGGTCTTAATTGTGTAAAATAAAATTTAGTGGATGAATATTATCAATAGCAATCACAAATTTCAATATTTGGTCAAACATATATTTATAGAGAGAAATGAGAAAACTTTTTATTAGTGTCCACTGCATTTACCTTTTGTTAAGAAATATGTTTGTAGACTAAAATCATATAAATAATTTCCAATTGCACTATGACAATGGAGACAAAGAAAAAAATTACAAAATTTAAATTCAATTGATTATTTGTAATGCATTTATTCTTATTAGATTTTAAATTCTAAAAAGAGAAAATTTGCAAAGTTTAGATCTTTTAAATTTGTTGTAAATACCATAGCATTTGAATGGTAAGAAAAACATAATATTTGAACATGTTAATTGAAAAAAAATACAAGTAATGGACTTAATTATATAAAATAGAATTTAGTGGATGAATATTATAAATAGCAATCACAAATTAGAATGTTGGGTCAAGTATATATAAGTAGAGAGGAATGAGAAAACTTTTTATTAGTGTCCACTGCATTTACCTTTTCTTCAGAAATATGTTTGTAGACTAAAATCATATAAATCATTTCCAATTGCACTATGACAAAGGAGACAAATTAAAAAATTATAAAATTTAAATTCAATTGAATTATTAGTAACGCATTTATCTATATAACACTTTAAATTCTAAAAAGTGAAAATTTGCAAAGTTTTATTCTTTTAAATTTATTTTAAATGTTGTTGCATTTGAATGGTACGAAAAATATAATATTTGAACATGTTAATTGAAAAAAGAAAAATACAAGGAATAGACTTAATTATATAAAATAGAATTTAGTGGATTAATATTATAAATAGCAATCACAAATTAGAATGTTGGGTCAAGCATATATAAGTAGAGGGGAATGAGAAAACCTTTTATTAGTGTCCACTGCATTTACTTTTTCTTGAGAAATATGTTTGTAGACTAAAATCATATAAATCATTTCAAATTGCACTATGACAAAGGAGACAAATTAAAAAATTATAAAATTTAAATTCAATTGAATTATTAGTAATGCATTTATCTATATAACACTTTAAATTCTAAAAAGTGAAAATGTGCAAATATTTGTTCTTTTAAATTTATTTTAAATGTTGTTGCATTTGAATGGTACGAAAAATATAATATTTGAACATGTTAATTGAAAAAAGAAAAATACAAGGAATGGACTTAATTATATAAAATAGAATTTAGTGGATGAATATTATAAATAACAATCACAAATTAGAATTTTGGGTCAAGTATATATAAGTAGAGGGGAATGAGAAAACTTTTTATTAGTGTCCATTGCATTTACTTTTTCTTAAGAAATATGTTTGTAGACTAAAATCATATAAATCATTTCAAATTGCATTATGACAAAGGAGACAAATTAAAAAATTATAAAATTTAAATTCAATTGAATTATTACTAACACATTTATCTATATAACATTTTAAATTTTAAAAAGTGAAAATTTGCAAATTTTTGTTCTTTTAAAATTATTTTAAATGTTGTTGCATTTGAATGGTGCGAAAAATATAATATTTGAACATGTTAATTGAAAAAAGAAAAATACAAGGAATGGACTTAATTATATAAAATAGAATTTAGTGGATGAATATTATAAATAGCAATCACAAATTAGAATGTTGGGTCAAGCATATATAAGTAGAGGGGAATGGGAAAACTTTTTATTAGTGTCCATTGCATTTACTTTTTCTTGAGAAATATGTTTATAAACTAAAATCATATAAATTATTTCAAATTGCACTATGACAAAGGAGACAAATTAAAAAAATTATAAAATTTAAATTCAATTAAATTATTAGTAACGCATTTATCTATATAAGACTTTAAATTCTAAAAAGTAAAAATTTGTAAAGTTTTGTTCTTTTAAATTTATTTTAAATGTTGTTGCATTTGAATGGTACAAAAAATATAATATTTGAACATGTTAATTGAAAAAAGAAAAAAACAAGGAATGGACCTAATTGTATAAAATATAATTTAGTGGATGAATATTAAAAATAGCAATCACAAATTTCAATGTTAGGTCAAGCATATATCAGTAAAGGGGAATGAGAAAACTTTTTATTAGTATCCAATGTATTTACTTTTTCTTGAGAAATATGTTTGTAAACTAAACTCATATAAATTATTTCCAATTGCACTATGACTTTGTAAACTAACACATTTATCCTTATAAAATTTTAAATTCTAAAAAGCAAAAATTTGCAAAGTTTTGATTTTTTAAATTTATTGTAAATGTCATTGCATTTGAATGGTAGGAAAAACATAATATTTGAACATTTTAATTAAAAAAAATGCAAGTAATAGATCTAATTGTATAAAATACAATTTTATTGACGAATATTATAAATAGCAATCACAAATTTGAATGTTGGGTCTGACATATATCTATAGAGGGGATTGGGAGAACTTTTTATTAATGTCTATTGCATTTACTTTTTCTTAAGAAATATGTTTGTAAACTAAATTTTGTAAACTAACGCATTTATCCTTATAAAATTTTAAATTCTGAAAAGCAAAAATTTGCAAAGTTTTGATCTTTTAAATTTATTGTAAATGTCATTGCATTTGAATGGTAGGAAAAACATAATATTTGAACATGTTAATTAAAAAAAATGCAAGTAATAGATCTAATTGTATAAAATACAATTTTATTGACGAATATTATAAATAGCAATTACAAATTTGAATGTTGGGTTTGACATATATCTGTAGAGGGGATTGGAAAAACTTTTTATTAGTGTCCACTGTATTTACTTTTTCTTAAGAAATATGTTTGTAAACTAAATTCATATAAATTATTTTCAATTGCACTATGGCAAGGGAGACAAATAAAAAAATTACAAATTTGAAATTGAATTTGTTATTTGTAATGCATTTATCCTTAAAAGACTTTAAATTCTAAAAAGTGAAAATCTGCAAAGTTTTGATCTTTTTAATTTGTTGTAAATGCCATTACATTTGAATGGTAAGAAAAACCTAATATTTGAACATGTTAATTGAAGAAAAATACAAGAAATGAGCCTAATTGAATAAAATACACTTTAATGGATGAATATTATAAATAACAATCTCAAATTTCAATGTTTGGTTTTTTAGTGTCCACTACATTTACCGTTTCATAAGAAATATGTTTGTAGACTAAAATCATATAAATCATTTCCAATTGCACTATGACAATACAGACAAATAAAAAAATTACAAAATTTAAATTCAATTGATTATTTGTAACACATTTATTTTTATTAGATTTTAAATTCTAAAAAGTGAAAATTTCCAAAATTTAGATCGTTTAAATTTGTTGCAAACACCATAGTATTTGAATGGTAAAAAAAAAATAATAATATTTGAACATGTTAATTGAAAAAAAAATACAAGTAATGGGCCTAATTGTATAAAATAGAATTTACTAAATAAATATTATAAATAGTAGTCACAAATTTTAATGTTGGGTGAAACATATATCTGTTAAGGGGAATGAGAAAAAATTTCATTAGTGTTCACTGCATTTAGATGTTCCTAAGAAATATATTTGTCGACTACATTCATATAAATCATTTCTAATTGCACTATGGCAAAGGAGAGAAATAAAATAATTACAAAATTTAAATTCAAATAATGGGGTTAATTGTATAAAATACAATTTAGTGGATGCATATTATAAATAACAATTACAAATTTCAATGTTGGGTCAAGCAAGCATATATCTTTCGAGGGGAAGGGGAAAGCATTTTATTGGTGTCCACTGCATTTACTTTTTCTTAAAAAATATGTTTGTAAACTAAACTCATATAAATCATTTCCAATTGCACTATGGCAAGGGAGACAAATAAAAAATTACAAATTTTAAATTGAATTTATTATTAGTAACACATTTATCCTTATAAGACTTTAAATTCTAAAGAGTGAAAATTTGCATTTGAATGGAAAGAAAAACATAATATTTAAACATGTTAATTGAAAAAAAAAATAGAAGTAATGGACTTAATTGTATAAAATACAATTTAGTGGTTAAATATTATAAATAAAAATCACAAATTTCAATGTTGGGTCAAGCATATATTTGTAGAGGGAAATGTGAACACCTTTTATTAGTGTCCACTGCATTTAATTCTTCTTAAGAAATATGTTTGTAGACTAAAATTAGATAAATTATTTCCAATTGCACTATAGTAAAATAAACAAATAAAAAAATTACAAAATTTAAATTCAATTGATTATTTGTAAAGCATTTATTCTTATTAGATTTTAAATTCTAAAAAGCGAAAATTTGCAAAGTTTAGATCTTTTAAATTTGTTGTAAATACCATAGCATTTGAATGGTAAGAAAAACATAATATTTGAGCATGTTAATTGAAAAAAAATACAAGTAATGAACTTAATTATATAAAATAGAATTTAGTGGATGAATATTATAAATAATAATCACAAATTAGAATGTTGGGTCAAGCATATCTAAGTAAAGGGGAATGAGAAAACTTTTTATTAGTGTCCACTACATTTACTTTTTCTTAAGAAATATGTTTGTAGACTAAAATCATATAAATCATTTCAAATTGCACTATGACAAAGGAGACAAATTAAAAAATTATAAAATTTAAAGTCAACTGAATTATTAGTAACACATTTATCTATATAAGTTTTTAAATTCTAAAAAGTGAAAATTTGCAAAGTTTTGTTCTTTTAAATTTATTTTAAATGTCGTTGCATTTGAATGGTAAGAAAAACATAATATTTGAACATGTTAATTGAAAAAGAAAATACAAAGAATGGACCTAATTGTATAAAATACAATTTAGTGGATGAATATTAAAAATAGCAATCACAAATTTCAATGTAAGGTCAAGTATATATCTATAGAGGAGAATGAAAAAACATTTTATTAGCGTCCAATGCATTTATTTTTCTTAAGAAATATGTTTGAAAACTAAACTCATATAAATCATTTCCAAGTGCACTATGGTAAAGAAGACAAAAAAAAAATTACAAATTTTAAATTGAATTTATTATTAATAACACATTTATCCTTATAAAACTTTAAATTCTAAACAACAAAAATTTGCTAAGTTTTGATCTTTTAAATTTATTATAAATGCCCTTGCATTTGAATGGTAAGAAAAACATAATATTTGAACAAGTTAATTCAAACAAAAATGCAAGTAATAGATTTAATTGTATAATATACAATTTTGTTGACAAATATTATAAATAGCAATCACAAATTTCAATGTTGGGTCTAGCATATATCTGTAGAGGGGACTGGGAAAACTTTTTATTAGTGTCCACTGCATTTACTTTTTCTTAAGAAATATGTTTGTAAACTAAACTCATATAAATCATTTCCAATTGCACTATGACAAAGGAGACAAATAAAAAAATTTCAAATTTGAAATTGAATTTGTTATTAATAATGTATTTATCCTTAAAAGACTTTAAATTCTAAAAAGTGAAAATTTACAAAGTTTTGATCTTTTTAATTTGTTGTAAATGTCATTGCATTTGAATGGTAAGAAAAACCTAATATTTGAACATGTTAATTGAAGAAAAATACAATAAATGAACCTAATTGAATAAAATACACTTTAGTGGATGAATATTATAAATAACAATCACAAATTTCAATGTTTGGTCAAGCATATATCTGTAGAGGGGAATGGAAAAACTTTTTTTTAATGTCCACTGCATTTACCTTTTCTTAAGAAATATGTTTGTAGATTGAAATCATATAAATCATTTCCAATTGCATTATGACAATGGAGACAAGTAAAAAGATTACAAAATTTAAATTCATTTGATTATTTGTAACACATTTATTTTCATTAGATTTTAAATTCTAAAAAGTGAGAATTTCCAAAGTTTAGATCTTTTAAATTTATTGTAAATGCCATTGCATTTGAATGGTAAGAAAAACATAATCTTTGAACCTGTTAATTGAAAAAAATTACAAATAATGGACTTAATTGTATAAAATGCAATTTAGTGGATCAATATTATAAATAGCAATAACAAATTTCAATGTTGGGTCAAGTGTATATCTATAAAGGGGAATGGGAAAACTTTTTATTAGTTTCCACTGCATTTACTTTTTCTTAAGAAATATGTTTGTAGACTAAAATCATATAAATCGTTTCCAATTGCATTATGGCAAAGGAGACAAATAAAAAAATTACAAAAATTGAATTCAATCGATTATTAGTAACACATTTATTCTTATAAGACTTTAAATTCTAAAAAGTGAAAATTTGCATGGTTTGCATCTTTTTAATTTGTTGTAAATACCATTGCATTTGAATGCTAAGAAAAACATAATATTTTGACATGTTAATTGAAAAAAAAAATACAAGTAATGAATCTAATTGTATAAAATACAATTTAGTGGATGAATATTATAAATAGCAATCACAAATTTCAATGTTGGGTCAAGCATATATCTCTAGAGGGGAATGGGAAAACTTTTTATTAGTTTCCAGCGCATTAACTTTTTCTTAAGAAATATGTTTGTAAACTAAAATCATTTCCAATTGTACTAAGGCAAGGGAGGCAAATAACAAGATTACAAATTTTAAATTGAATTTATTATTAGTAACGTATTTATCCTTATAAGATTTTAAATTCTAAAAAGTGAAAATTTGCAAGGTTTTGATCTTTTAAATTTATTATAATTGCGATTGCATTTGAATGATAAGAAAAACATAATATTTGAAGATATTAATTGAGAAAAAAAAAATAAGTAATGAACCTAATTTTATAAAATACAATTTAGTGGATGAATATTATAGATAGTAATCACAAATTTCAATGTTGGGTCTAGTATATATCTAAAGAGGGAAATGGGAAAACTTTTTATTACTATCCACTACATTTACTTTTTCTTATGAAATATATTTGTGAACTAAAGTCATATAAATTATTTCCAATTGCGATATGACAAGGGAGAGAAATAAAATAATTACAAATTTTAAATTAAATTTATTATTAGTAACGCATTTATCCTTATAAGACTCTAAATTCTAAAAAGTGAAAATTTGCAAAGTTTTGATCTTTTAAATTTATTGTAAATGCCATTGTAATTGAATAGGTAAGAAAAACATAATATTTGAACATGTTAATTGAAAAAAATTACAAATAATGGTCTTATTTATATAAAACACAATTTAATGGATGAATATTTTAAATTGCAATTACAAATTTCAATGTTGGGTCAAGCATATATCTGTCTAGGGGAATGGGAAAACCTTTTATTGGTGTCCACTGCATTTACATTTTCTTCACTAAAGTCATATCAATCATTTCAAATTGCACTACGGCAAAGGAGACAAATAAAAAAATTTCAAATTTTAAATTGAATTTATCATTAGTAAAGCATTTATTCTTATAACACTTTAAATTCTAAATAATGAAAATTTGCAAAGTTTTGATCTTTCAAATTTATTGTAAATGTCATTGCATTTGAATGGTAAGAAAAACATAATCTTTGAACATGTTAATTGAAAAAAATTACAAATAATGGACTTAATTGTATAAAATACAATTTAGTGAATGAATATTATAAATAGCAATTACAAATTTCAATGTTGGGTCAAGTATATATCTATAGAGCGGAATGGGAAAACTTTTTATTAGTGTCCACTGCATTTACTTTTTCTTAAGAAATATGTTTGTAGACTAAAATCATATAAATTATTTTCAATTGCACTATGACAATAGAGACAAATCAAAAAATTACAAAAATTGAATTCAATCGATTATTAATAACACATTTATTCTTATAAGACTTTAAATTATAAAAAGTGAAAATTTGCATAGTTTGTGTCTTTTCAATTTGTTGTAAATACCATTGCGTTTGAATGCTAAGAAAAACATAATATGTGAACATGTTAATTGAAAAAAAAATACAAGTAATGGACTTAATTGTATAAAATACAATTTAGCGGATGAATATTATAAATAACAATCACAAATTTCAATGTTGGGTCAAACGTATATCTGTAGAGGGGAATGGGAAAACTTTTTATTAGTTTCCACCGCATTAACTTTTTCTTAAGAAATATGTTTGTAAACTAAAATCATATAAATTATTTCCAATTGTACTATGGCAAGGGAGACAAATAAAAAGATTACAAATTTTAAATTGAATTTATTATTAGTAACACATTTATCCTTATAAGACTTTAAATTCTAAAAAGTGAAAATTTGCAAGGTTTTGATCTTTTAAATTTATTGTAACTGCGATTGCATTTGAATGGTACGAAAAATATAATATTTGAAGATGTTAATTGAAAAAAAATACAAGTAATGAACCTAATTATATAAAATACAATTTAGTGAATAAATATTAAACATAACAGTCACAAATTTCAATGTTTGGTCAAGCATATATCTGAAGAGGGGAATGGGAAAACTTTTTATTAGTGTCCATTGCATGTACTTTTTCTTAAGAAATCTATTTATGGAATAAAATCATATAAATCATATCCAATCGCAATATGGCAAAGGAGACAAATAAGAAAATTACAAAATTTACATTCAACTAATTATTAGTAACGTATTTATCCTTATAAGACTTTAAATTCTAAAAAGTGAAAATTTGCAAAGTTTTGATCTTTTAAATTTATAGTAAAAGTCATTGCATTTGAATGGTAAGAAAAACATAATATTTGAACATGTGAATTGAAAAAAAATACAAGTAATGAACCCAAATTGTATAAAATATAATTTAGTAGATGAATATAATAAATAGTAATAACAAATTTCAATATTGGGTCACGCATATATCTGTAGAGGGGAATGGGAAAACTTTTTATTAGTGTCCACTGTATTTACTTTTTCTTCAGAAATATGTTTGTAAACTAAATTCATATAAATCATTTCACATTGCATTATGGCAAAGGAGACAAATATTTAAATTCAATTGATTATTAATAAAGCATTTATCCTTATAAGATTTTAAATTGTACAAAGTGAAAAATTACAATGTTTTGATTTTTAAATTTATTTTAAATGTCATTGCATTAGAATGGTAAGAAAAACGTAATATTTGAACATGTTAATTCAAAAAGGATACATGTAATGAACTTAATTGTATAAAATATAATTTAGTGGATGAATATTATAAATAGCAATCAGAAATTTCAATGTTGGGTAAAGCATATATTTGTAGAGGGGAATGGGAAAACTTTTTATTAAAGTCCACTGCATTTACTTTTTCTTAAGAAATATGTTTGTAAACTAAAATTATATCAATCAATTCAAATAGCATTATGTCAAAGTAGACAAATAAAAAAATTATAAAATTTAAATTCAATTGATTATTAGTAAAGCATTTTTTCTTATAAGACTTTAAATTCTAAAAAGTGAAAATTTGCAAAGTTTTGATCTTTTAAATTTATTGTAAATGTCATTGCATTTGAATGTTAAGAAAAACATAATATTTGAACATTTTAATTGAAAAAAAAAATACAGGTAATGAACCTAATTGTATAAAATTCAATTTAGTTGATGAATATAATAAATAGCAATCACAAATTTCAATGTTAGGTCAAGAATATATCTGTCGAGGGGAATGGGAAAAGTTTTTGTTAATGTCCACTACATTTACTTTTTCTTAAAAAATCTGTTTGTAGACTAAAATCATAGAAATCATATCCATTTGCAATATGGCAAAGGAGAGAAATAGGAAAATGACAAAATGTAAATTTAACTGATTATTAGTAACGTATTTATCCTTATAAGACTTTAAATTCTAAAAAGTGATAATTTGCAAGGTTTTGATCTTTTAAATTTATTGTAAATGTGATTGCATTTGAATGGTAAGAAAAACATAATATTTGAACATGTTAATTGAAAAAAAATGCAAGTAACAAACCTAGTTGTATAAAATACAATTTAGTAGATGAATATAATAAATAGTAATCTCAAATTTCAATGTTGGGGCAAGCATATATCTGTAGAGGGGAATGAGAAAACTTTTTATTAGTGTCCACTGCATTTACTTTTTCTTAAAAAATATGTTTGTGGACTAAAATTATATAAATCATTTCAAATTGCATTATGTC